>JMFS01063373.1:0-15349 GCA_000699545.1 Podiceps cristatus
ATGGCATTCATTCTTTTTAACAACTTTGTTATTCTGAAGAATTCAAAGCATTTTGAAAAACCACTATTTTAGTCTTAAAATAAGTACTGACTACCTCTGTTTAAAAGATGCATAAACTAAAATCCCATAAGGTTGGGTGAGGTGCCTGAAATCAAGCAATGAGTTAGAGAAAGCACTTAGGGCACCTAAACTGGTTATAAATGTAAGGGTGTTTGTGTGAATAAGAAAATCTGGAACTACCAAATATATTATACTGTTTAAATGGCAGTCAGAAATCAAGTGGAGAAATGGAGCTGGGGATCATTCAAGCTTTGATGCTGCCTTTCAGAAGGTGGGGAGACTGCAGAGGGGGAACCTGTTCTCCAGCCTGTTTGCAGCACCTGCCCCCATGGCAGTGAATCCCAGCCCTGGATAGACGCTCTCAGACCCATCACTCATCAGGCTGGCAGACAGGTAGCGGTCTTCACCTCCCTTTGCTGCGTGAACACACTAGGGAAGTGAACACTGACATTAACAGGAAACTACAGAAGAATCACCACAGAACAGTGAAAGGTAAGAGAAATATAAATTATCTCTCAAATCTGATGATTTTTTTTTTTTTATGCACAAATCAAAACCAGTTTGGAATCAAAAGAATTGGGAAAAAGCAGAACGTGAAAATCAAATAACTTTAATTCAAGTTTCTTTTCTTGCCAATTCCATCTTCTGAATTTTCCACAGACTTGCTTTTCCTGTATGGCATGTTTATTATAGAGTGTACTAAATACTAAACTGGAACTCATTGCGATATGAACAAAAACCAAAATGGCAAGCAAGAAAGAAAGAAAATAAAAAGAGAGACAAGAAAATTAAAGGAAATGGGAAATGGGAAATGGGAAATGGGAAATGGGAAATGGGAAATGGGAAAGGGAAGGGAAGGGAAGGGAAGGGAAGGGAAGGGAAGGGAAGGGAAGGGAAGGGAAGGGAAGAGATGGGGAAAGAAAGAGAAAGTACAAACACATCCCCAAAAACCTTTCCACAATTGTTTCCAAAGTTACTTTCAATTTTATGTATTTAAAATTCACCCTAATCCATGAGGTGACCACTTTCTGAAGGTTGCTGTGTATCAATTTGTCAATACATCCCTTTTTTGTTGCATAGTCTAGCAAGATGCAAGGTTTTCTCCTGTATCACTACCTCTCCCTTCCACAGCAGTACCAGTTCACACAAGAATGACAGCAGGAACGTAGCTGTCAGAATAAAGATATTTGGTTTGTCTACTTTTGACAGTGAGAAGCCCGGAGTATTTGCTATTTCATGAACAGTGCAAACATCCCAGCTATTTTTAACCTATGTCATCATGATCAAAAATAAAACTTACATGAAACACAGCGTGAGCCAAGCTTCTTTGGATCCATTTTGAAAATTGCACCCCTTGGGGCTTCTGTTCACATCTCAGCCAACTGGGTAGAGCTTGAAGGCACAGGGAAAGAAACACCTGCCTACAAAATAACTGATCATATTCACCTCACATGTTCAAAGCTAGAATCAATTAAAGGTCTCATCTATTGTAAGCAATGGCTATCTGAGTTTCCTGTTTTCTGGCAAGTTATTTCAAGAAATGAAGACAAGAGACTTAGCGCTGTGCTGCATGAAAGCACAGTAAACCATTCTCATGCCATTGAGTAATCTAACAGTTTATACTTATTTTCATACACTGTCATCCTATATCATGATCCCATGGCACATGCTTAACAAAAGCACTCTCCATTCCTTCTCCACAAAGTTTTTATTATTGTATATTTTCTATTTCCTGAAAGAAATGCGATGTGAGGGGAAAAAAAAAAAAAAAAAAAAAAAAAAAAGATTACTTTAAATTTAAGGATCTGTTATCTCTTTGCCTTTATAATCTGTGGCACTTTCAGTAAATCCAAAGACATTGAGCTTGGTAGCATTGTAGACAGCCTAAAATCATGGTTAGACAGAGTAGAATCAAGCTGAACAAGCTTAAGGCTTTATAGTGCAATTACTGCATTTATTTTACTTAATAGTTTGAGAGGCTTTCTTGTTTCATTCATTTTTTTTTTACCAACTATCTATCTCCTTTGTAAGCTACAGTTAGTTCTTTGTTTTTATATTTATATAAGGCCTTATTTAAAACACGCTTGCCAAAATCTCAAAACACAATGCTCTTCCTATGAGTACTAACACAGTGTTGTAACCAAAGCTACAAACACAGTAACACTGCTGGAAACATTAATGGAGGAAACATGGAATACCCTTTCTGCCTTCAGGCTCACATAGATATTGTAAGAAATATATCATTGCTCATTTACAGGACAACTGCGTATCTTCCAATTTCCTATCACTTCTTCCCAGAAAGTGTCACAGAAGTAGCACTTTCAAAGAATGATTTAGCAATACAGCAATTTCTCTAACAAAGAATGTATTCTTAATGACATTTCATCATTTTTTTGACAATGGTTTTCATGTTCATTTATTTTAATTATGCTGTATATATGTTAAAAGATCATTCCCAAATCCATGAAGACAAGACTCCTCTTTAAAATGAATCAATTACAGTGAAAAAAACCTAACACCAATAGTAAATGATGTTACTGAACGTTAAGAATGAGGTGAAATGCTCTGAAGACATTTTAGTAATGAGGAGGGAAAAGCCCATGAGTCTCTCCCTTTCTCTGTGAAATGCCTGGACAACGAGCCATAAGGAGACACATGGAGCAGCGCATGGGTAGCAAGCTCAGTGTGCAAGGAATAGCTTGTTACCGTAGGGCATCTGTTAATTCAGCCAATGACTAGTGAAAGTTAAAATATATTCAAGTGCATCAAAGTAATTGAGGTAATTCACCCCATGTACTTTCAGCTGTGCTCAGCTGTGTATCATGGGTGCAATGTTAGAGCAGAAGTATAGCCAAAAATAAGAATTTTAATCTCATTATTATAAAACTAGAATAGGCTTATAAACCCAGAATACAAATTCTCCCCTAGCCTCCAGTACAGTCACTATCTCTCACATTTCTATTGTGCAGAGTTTTACACCACAAACTTTTTCTCTAGTCAACATATTTAAACCCATTCAAATAATTAAGATTTACAACACACTATATAAGTACGACTGGTAAAACAGCACATATTAGCACAAGCCTTCTAAAGTTCTTAGAAGTTAAATTTTCCAACAGTCTTTCAAAAAGCCTCTGGTGTAAAAGATAGAATGTTTTCCACACTGATAAAACAGAAAAGGTTTTATCCACATTAGTAAGTCGAAAGTTTTGCTTACATAGACATAAACTTTTGAAATAATAAATCAGCGTATCTATGTACATGAATCTGATCATAGCAAAACAGAAATGGAGGATACAGGCATTTCCAACTGACTCATGGCCTGAGCTGTGGAATGGATGAGCAGCTATGTGTGGCGTTCAGCTTTTGTTGAGCTGCATCAGAACTTCAGGGTCTTTCTGCACTACTCTAACTAAGCATTTATTTACAAAGACCTTGCTAGGATCATGGCATCCAATGTGATAACCTTTTTTTAAGGCTTAGCTTCTTCATTTTCATGAGTTCAATAGTCCTGTATATATTTACTGCTCAGTTTGTGTTGCAGCTTCCTCTCTGCTGAATCTTTGGGGGGCACAAGTACCTCAGAGAATACAAGCTTGATTTCTTCAAATGGTGAACCCCAGAAATGGATTTCTGAGCTTTCAGTAAATTTCCAAGTAAGTCCCCAGCCATCTGAGAGACCAGAGTGAAGAGTGGGGACCCACTTGTTAAGTCCTCAGTAAAATCATTTTCACGATGCCTTAGAATGAACTCCACAAAAGAGACAGCTAAAAATGAAACATGAAAGACTCATTCAAAAAAAAATGATGTTTAGTGGTAAGTTGATTGACATGTGGTAAGTTGACATATTTACTGTAACGGAAATGAAAATTAAAGATATACTGGAAAAAAATGTTATAAAGTCTTAAAAACAGATATTCTTTACTCTGCACAGGTTGAAGTGTTAGTCACAACAGAAGCAGAGAAACTATAGAATTACAGGCTTAGGATGGTATTTTCCTTGTTGAATTAAACCACCAATTATTTGACAGATCAGCTCAGGTTGTTATAAATGTATTTTTTTATGCAGTAAGGGTGACTCTGTATTCTGTCTTTGAGGAAAAGACAGTAACATACTAAATTTAAAATAAACAATGTGTGAAGTGGCCTTAATTTAGGGAATTAAGTTAATTCTTTCCAGTAAATTTGATTAAATCAAATACATGATTCAATATGGTTTCACCAGTAAATCTTAGATTCACATCCTTAACTAGTTCAGGCTGCTTTCCTTGAGTGTCATATGTGGAAAAGTTGTAACTGACAATGACTGATGCCTGAGAAGAATGAAACAAAACCACTAACTGCCCTTGGTATAATGAATATTCTTTGTGTCTCTTCTGTTGCATGTTCCCACCATTTTTTAAAGCTTCCTTTTCTGTCAGACTTGGAGGCTTTTTTTTTTTTTGTACTTGAACGACTCATAGTACAGACTGAACGCTGTTCCAGGGCTGTTGCATAACCTCCCACTAAGGGACATATTGTCAATTATTTTGCCTAAGGCATTAAAACAATCTTGCTGCTACCTCTAGCTAAAAGAAATCAAAAGAAAAAAAAAAAAAAAGGAAAAAGTAAGAAAAGTATTTATATTTGCTATAGAATGCTATAGAATGTTAAATTCTTTATGGCAATAGCACTCTCTTAAAAGTTTAATTATTGCATTTACAGGTCTGTGCATTAATGTCAAAACTAAACCCAGATCATAACTGTGCTCACTTTCACTGCTGTATTTAAGGACTATTATTACTATAGGTTTCTAAAATCTTTATATATCAAAATTTATTTTTGTTGGACAAGTATTATAGTCGTTATAAAATTGATGTTAAGCCACTCAGGAGATAGTAAAAAAGGGTTAGTTGAGCTTACTTCCTTAAATATTTAAGTGCTGACAAAAGAGAAGGAGTAAGCTTTGTATTAATTACATTTGAAACAACTAAGAGAAGTTGTGAACATGCGTGAAGCTTGAAATTACTTAAAGAAAAGCACTAGAAAAAATATCATGAATGGAAGGCAGGAAATATTCAGCCTGGGATTTTCAATGAGTCCTTGGGCTTTCCAGTCTTTCCGAATTTCTGCATTTGCAGTTTAGCATGGCCCAGGAAAGCAGGCAATAATTCTTGGTTATGACTTTATTAGTTAGTTAGATGGGGCTGAGAACAAACTTTTCTCATGACTGGTTAGGTGAGCTGGAAGAGATTTGTAAAGGTATAGAAACTGGAGAGAGCTATTGATTCAAGTATTTTTGGTGAAGAAATTTGCATTAATGCCGATATACCTGTCTGTTATTTCTGGCTACAGAGATTACTACTGTCCTGGTTAGCACAATGAAAAAACAAAATTGAAAAAAATAGCCTGTGTTTAAGAACTAGGCTCTGTGCCTGATGTTTGTACCACACCACAAAGCTATGCTGGTTCTGGTCTCAAATCAGACCCTCAAAACTGTCCACCTTGTCTTGATCTCCCGTTCTGCAGAAGAAAATGCGAGCACTGGGTCAGGTGCAGAAAGCGCACAAAGTGCACACTAAATTATATTAAACTGCTAATATTGGGCAGGTGGCTAGGTATGCCAGTGAGCAGAGTTTATTTACATAAGGTAGGAGGCCTCCTCAGACATGCCAGATCCTGTGAGCTCTAGAGGATGCTCTCCAGTTGCCAACAGGGTCACAAACCATGTCTATTGTATCTACATGAAGCCATAGTGGCTATGCAAGTAAATATACCAGTCCCAGTAAGAGAACCCTGGCCCCACAGACCAAACAGTGAAGAATGACTGAGATTTAGCTCAATCTTAAGCACAATACATAGCATAATGTGCAATTATCACCTTAGATATGTTTTCAGTTCAAAGTATTCAAAATAAAAAGAGATGTGTCATAGACAACTGGAGTGGATTTTATGACATGAAACTGAGAGCACGGGCTGCATATACTCTGGGCTGGCATTTAGCTTATGGAAGTTCTTGAGGCTGCAATGTCTTCTCAGACAGCAGTGGAGGACTGTACTGGACATCTGCTGCATCTTTGTCCACAATGCTAATTAGAGAGTCCCTGGAATGATCTGTCTTCCATACAATGTTGAGGGGTTTTGTCCTACAGAGAGCTAGCTAAGGCGCTACCAAAATAAAAGGAGCAGAAATCAAAATAATTGTTCTACAATGTGGACAAAAGAAGATCCAGTGTTCGAGTCCTCTCCCCGATACTCTTTTATTTTGCGACATAGACGTACTCTCTATGTGCAGACAGTAATTTGGCTCATTAAAGTGATCTCAGGAGACTCCTCTAAGCAGAATTTAAACATATCTAGATACAGTTGGGATTGTGCATGAACAATGGGATAGGAGTTACAGGGTCTGTTCTGTAGTCCAACATCTGCTATCATGCGTAATATCTCCTAATCCGTTTATATATATGTCTATCTCCATCACAAAACTAGATAGAAAGGACAAAGTATCTCCTCTTTCAAAACTTACAGAAAATTATTGTTTTGAAATAAAAAAATATTATTGTTTGGGTTCCTCTCTAAGCTTCAGATAACTCCTGAACATGTTTAAAGCCATTAATTTTTGTGCAACTGTTGTTTATTTTGCTTAACTAACATTTTACAGTCATGGTCAGAAAATGTGTATGCCCAGTGGCAATTCAAATGATGTTCAGTTTGTGGGAATTCTCACTGAAACTACTGCACAGGGGCAGTGTATTTCATGCTTACATACAAATTTCGGTAAGCACTTCCTTTTTTTAGTGTGTAGTAGTGCCAGGATTGATACTAGCTCTGCACTTTGTGTAAGAGCTGGGCTCAGACAGATTTTCCTGAGGACTGTAAAGTTTTGATGGGAGTGAACTCCACATCCCCAAGGTAGTGGACACCCGTTATGCAGATTATCTGGTTGCTCTTGTAACGTCAGAGCACCACTATAAAAAAAAAGGAGACATTCCATATTTTTTTAAAAAAACCCTTACCATCTTTTGTAACATAGATACGAATGTATAAACAGAATACGTGTCTGAAAGAGACAAATTGAATCTGCCTCTTCTCTTCAAATTTAGCTTCTTGGAACCATAGGATGCATAGCACATAAATTGAGCAGACTACTTACCAGACAGCAAAGTAGAAAGTTCATATGTAACCGTGACATTTTGAGACTGAAAAAGCTTAGTATGCATAGCAGCTCCCATCTGCATTGTACATTCGGTGGCAAGAGGACATATGGAAAAAAATAGAAATGTCATTGCATTAGTCACTGAATTAATGTTGTGGTTGCCTACTACTATTAAGGCTATGACTTATACAGGACACACTCTTCATCCTTTTGGTTATCAGCACTTGTTATACTATTTACATGTCTTTATTTTAACTTTGTTGATGGCAGTGATGTTTTCTTTAGACCTTTATATTTTTCTGCTCAAGCAGAGCTACAGAAGCAATCATGTCAAATAATAAATAGTGACACAATACTTCTATGAGCAATAAACTATACTCAGTTCATGTTTGATCTAAAGCGTAAGAGTTTTGGTGAATATATGTTTTACTATGGAAGATACTGAATTTTGGGTTTATGGGTACATTAGTAATGGGAACTAATAGACTAGGCAGTTTAAACTACATTTCAAATCACAGAGATATATTGATTATAGTATGTATAAGTTTGAGGAATCTTCCCAAATTTTATGCAGAATATTGACATATTTTATGACATCTTCTCATGATTTTCTACTTCTTGTTCATGGAAAATATACTTCAAATTTTATCTTTCAGTTACATAAACTAAAACTTCCCAGTTCACCTTTTTAGTCATTTAAGATTCAGTATCATTATAGTTCTCTGAAGTAACTCTTGTTCAGCTGCTGTTTCATACACCAGTATTCCTGTGACACAGCAGACACCTAGTATTAATATTTTTATATCCATATTGATTGACAAGTTTAATTATATATCTAAAAAAAGTTTGGAAGAAAATTTGGTACTTATTTAAATCATTATCTGTTTAAATCTAAATAAAGCATATATCTCATATTTTTTGAACAAAAATAACGTATTAGCACATTTTACTAGTTCTACTTAGCAGCATTTATGTCAGCAATTGGTTTAAGTCGATTTATCATGTAAGCAAGATTCAGGATAGATAAAAGCTGCAAAATCATTTACCACTGGACTTAACACTTCATTTCTAAAACTTTGACAGGGTTGCAGAAAAAAATTATGATATAACACTGGCTTTGATAAATACTAAATCACAGGTGCTTTATTTCTTCTTTTTTACTGTTAAGAATAACTATACATCCCTTTCACAAATGTGGGGGGGGGGGGGAAAGAATTTTCCTTTTTTTTTTTTTTTAAAAAAAAAGAACTAAAATTTTCACCATAGTCATACTTGCTGGCAATTTACAGACTAATCCTCAAAACAGCATACTGTCAAATTATACCTGCTTCACAACTGAGACAAAGCTGAAGCTTTGTACTGAGTTGTGCAGAGTCTAGGAGGAACATAGGCAGGCAGTACGGTAACAAGAAGCACGTTCAAAGTCCTGAGCTCAGGCAGTGGCTCGGGTAGCTAACCATCCTGAGAAAACAGCTTACAAGAGTCTGCATTTACCCATCAACTTAATGCAGGACTGCCAAAACATAGGTCCTGTGAAAGCAGGGACTAGTACCTAAGCTATAAAGCTCATCAACAACTAGCAACAACATGCCCAAACTCCACCTGGATCCAGCTGTAGTGAGTGAAGCCCAATCCACTGGGGACACCCAGGCTACATCTGGCAGCAGCCATTGTCTGTGGAGCGGTCAGTCCCCAGTGGGAGAACTGGTGGGTCTCAGCCTGGGCAGCAACCCAGGAGTTAGAGCACTTCTGAGAAGCAGTTCAAGCTTTGTCAGTCTACAACCCAGGACCCTCTTTCCTCAGAAAGGGCTCTGTTGTCTTCTCCTTCCTCCTTCTCCTTTTCTTTCTGTTCTTCACTTAATTCCATTTCCTATAGATTTTCAGTCACTCTCCTGAGCATGCAGGAGCCTTACAAAGTCAGTGGATAGAGACACCTTATTAAAACCCCATCGGACACTGTGGAGGCTGTGGATCTGCCTCTCTCCACTGGAGAGATGTCTCAAGGAAGGTGCTCTGAATCGTCCTGCCAAACAGACCGCAGTTCTTTAAATATTACTAGACGTAAAGTACCCATAATAAAAAATGTGAACGTAGACAGAGAAACTAACAACATGGTCCCATTTTACACCAGAAATCTGGAACAGATAATAGAACAAAATTAAGACCAAGACCATTGCAACTTGCCTTCTCCAGCTCATCAGAACAGCTTTTCAGGATTTTCTTATCACACATGCCATGCATTTTCTGCCCGTAAGCAGAAAGCTTTTCCACAAGCTTTGGTTTGGCTCTGTAGCTTTATAACCCTAGTCACAAACGGGTAACCCACTTTTTAATCTATGCTTATTACAACCTTTAAAAAAGTGAGCTGAAGAAATTAGGTTATGGACAAGATTATAAAAATCAGCATGAATATATTACAACTCTATGTCTAGCCAAAGCTTTATGCAGTAATTGAAAGAAATAAAATAAATAGTGCAATTCAGTAGAAGAAAAGTCAGTTTACATTGTTAGAGTTTGGTTGCTTTTTTTCTAAATTAACAGCATGACATGTTTTTTAATTACACTTTAGTCATTCTGCTGTGCTTGTGTTAACCATCTTGCACAACTGCTGAACAATTATATTGTCTTCAGTAACATTTTTAAGATGTTAAAGCTCCATTGTATTAGGGTGAAAAAAGAATGTGTCTGGCTGCAGTACTGAGGTAAGAATGCAATTTCATTGATGTACACATTGATGTCAGAGCAGATTCCAGTTTTTAAGAGAGATATATACAAACCTGTATAATATAAAGAGATGCTCAACCTCAGAGCTTGTTTCTTTAGCAGAGAGAGGTTAGGAGTATGTGAAGCTGCAGTGTCTTGGAACCCTTGAAAACCTCTCAAAAGTGCTAAAGGTGACAAAATCATCAGCCATTTCTACAACTGAGGCAGGGAGAGCAGAGGTTGAGTCCATGTAAAGGCAGATGTTCTCTTATGCCTGGTCGAGGCAGACCACTCCACCAGGAGAGACATGAGAATCAGAATGATTCAGGGATAGACACTTGCAGTAGGGAGCAGGGCCTGACAGAAACAATTTTTAACAGCTAGTGTGGGAGCTTTACCTATAATTTTAACATACAGGGTGCCAAAGCAGCCCTCAGCATGGTTCTCTTCTAAATTCATAGTCAGACAGGTTAGGAGTAATCAGAAATGCATGCTTGGGAATGAAATATTCAGTCTACAATACAAATGCACTGAAGAAAACACTGGTACTAAAACCACTGGACTTCTGAATTATCCATGAAATGATAAATGGCTCCCAGAATTTTTTCTAGGCAATTACCAACTATACTTCTATGTGGAAGAGGAAGGATAAAACTGTTGGGTAGTGAAAGCTTTACGTGCCAGAAGCTATAATAGACAAACCTTTATGTGCCAGGAGTTGCATATAATTTCCTGTGTAACAACAGCTGAACATAAAGTGTTATGTGCTGCTTATGCATAGTTGTCCATAAATAAAACAGGGTTCACGCAGAGCTTCATATAATGAAGTTTATGTGCAAAATCTTTCCACCTCACTAACTTCTTGTGCATACATTTGTAATAAATTGAACCGCCAAAAATAACCCAAAAGACAATTAAAAAAGAAAAGCAAATGAAAAACCATGCTACATGTTGCGTAATACAATTCAGAAGACTAAAATGTTGTAAAATTTCACATCAGAAGATATGCAGCTTTTAATAAAAGTCTTCTCTGCTCAGTTTTAGTCACGTTAAACCTCCGTTCTGGGGTTTCTGGGGAATTTCAAGAATTCTTGAAGATTTGTGCAGGGAGCTGGGAACTTATTTATTCCATTCTAGCATCATCTCTTCCATCATCTAGGATCCACTCTCTGGATTCAGGCCTATGTTCAATGAAAGTCTTTATATGCTAACAAAAATGGGAAATTCAATAGCAATAACTCAGTTTTCCACCTAACCTATACTTCATACAGAAACTTATGTGTCCAAGTTGCTACACCTTTCATTTCCCTTCCTATGTATAAAGTAGTATAGCTGCCATAAATTTCTTAATGAAGGAGTATTGTGTTTTATAATATAGCAGCATAACAGATTTTGAAAAAAAGGGTAACTATTTTGATTTCACTTCTGTTCCAGTCTCTGGGGTCCTCTTTCAAGTCAGTAAAGATAAACTACAGCACAATTTATAAGATCAGCATATTTTAATGTATTGTTTTACAAGTCCCAAAGGTTTCTTTCTACACTTCATGTTTTCTATTGTGGTCTCTATAGATTTCAGCATTGTGCTATAGGCATTGTATTACAGCTAATACATTTGCATGGATCTTATCTTCTAGAGTTAATTTCCTTTAAATTATCAAGTTCTTGAGGAACGTATAACTTTCTACAGCATGGCTTACATTTTTATTCAGGAATGGACTCATATGTTTCATAACTAAAAATACAAAAGCAGGTTTTGCTCTGTGCCTTGGGATTTGCCTGCCTTGTTATATATCAGATTAGATTTCTTAGGTGTTTAACAGAAAGAAAACAGAATATATGGAAGGACATTAATTATTCGGTTTTAACACAAGGAATATCTGGTCATTCTAGATCTTGGCTATAATACAAATTCTCCTCCTCTGGGCTCAAGAGGAACTTTGGCCTTTTTTGAAATGTTCCTTTATGTATTCTCCCTGATAAAGACACAAATCCAAGGCCTCTAAGAAGTTCTACATTTGCTTGGAAGCCTCCTTACTCCAGAACCATTTTCTAATATTCCCCATTACTAATGCTCTACATCACAACAGTGGTGTTATTATTTAGTTATTGTTATTTAGTTTTTGAAAACTTTAAATGTGACAGATTCTCTAACTAAATTGTCATAAATGGCTTAGTTTTCAGAGCTATTATTTGTCTACCAGTATTAATTCAGGTTGTTATGGAAAAAAACAATATTGATTTTTCAGGGATTCTTTACTAGTTCTACCTAACAGAAAAGAACATTTGTCAACATTGAACACTAAAGACTCCTGTGGTGACCCTACTCATGCTTTTACTCTAAAAGATCGTGTTTACTCTCTGCTGTCAGGGCAGATATCGTTGTGACCTAAACATGTGGATGGCTTTGGAGTATGCTTTTGAGATACCAACGGATCCACACCACTCGCCCTGACAATAGTCAAAGGAGAGGGATAGAGGTCCAGGAGAAACACTTTCTCCAGAGGTAAGTAATTCAACTTTCATTGATAAACAGGAAAAATGAGCATTCGCTTCAAAGCAGTTGCCATGCTAGATGTCTACCATTTAGGTGCAAAGTAAAGGTCTAAGTTATCCGGACTGAAACCCACGCTGTAGTTCACAGGCCAAGAGCAGGAACAGAACCTGAGTGACCCATGGAAGGCAGAGACCCAGCAACCTTCCCATCGCCTCCAGCATCCCAAGAGGGCAGACAAACAACAGTGCCCAGTGGTAGCATTTACTTTCATTATCTCCTTTACCTGCTTCCTTTTGGTTAACAGCACCCTTGGGTTTGTTTTCCAATCACAGGATTTTGTGAAGCCTGAAATTAAAAATGCCCAGAAAAAAGGCCTATTTATTTTAATTATTTAAAAATTGAGACATTCAACACAAAAGATGAAATCACTCAAACATTAAAATAGCAATACTAATGACAGGGGGTTCTTTGCAGGATAGGAGGGATGTGTATCAGTGTCCACATTGAAAAATCTTGTGGGGAGGAAGAGACAGATTTGAAGAATTTCATTTTTGTGGGTTGGTTTGTTTCAGGGCGTGGTGACGATGGTGATGTTGGTTTTTAGTTTGTGGTTTTGTTTTTGTTTTTTCAGTGATCACAGTGCCAAACTCTTTGCAGCAATGCCCAACAAAGTAATTGTAGCAGTGGTAACAAACTGCAGTTTGGAAGATTGAGACTGGACATAGAGGGAAAAAATGTCACTAGGAGGGTAGTACCTCACTGGAATAAGTTGCACAGAGAATCTGTGAAATCTCTCTCCTGGGCATTTTGAAGGCTCTGCCAGACATAGACATAGATGGCCTTGTGCACTGCTGGCAATAGCCCAGGTTCAAGCAGGAGATTCCAACCGACACCTCTATGATACTATCAAATAGTTTCAGTTGGTTACTACATCCCCAAAGTAATGATTGTTACTGTCTAGTGCAGGAAAGAACTCATTGTGTGCCTAAAAACAGCTCTACCTTTAAACCTTACCGTGTTAAGAATAATGCAGAAAGAAAAAAAAAAATCAATAAAACCTTGGCTTTTGTTGATTGTATTTATACCCTTAATATTATTTTAACAATGCTCTTCTGTGATTTAATAAATATTATCTTCAGTTGATCAGAGTGAAAAAAGTCCTTTATAATAGGACTTAATCTTTTAAAGCTGTAAATGCTGTACAGTCCGTACTTTTGATCAGCAAGAAAAAGTAATGCATACAGCAGCTTTTGAGAATTACATAGATCTTGTAAGAAAATAAAAGGCTATTGTGTAGACAATGGCACAGAAGTCCAGCTCATTATTGATTTGACAAGAATGATCCTCACGGTTTGTTTTTCCAGAAGGACTGAATGTATTTGAACTCTTTTATACTCTTGATAATTACCTTTACTCAGACATAAAGTCAGGTCAGAACTGCTTTTAAGCAGAACTTCTGATTGCAGGGATCTTTGCTCACTCATGATTGATCAAGCTGATTTCTTAAATAAATCCTTATTACTCTCATTTTTTTCAGGGTGTTCCTTTTTTCCTTTGCAAAGGTCTGCTGACAAATGAAAACAAAGCCATTGTTCCTCCACAGACCAAGGTAAATAGATGGAAACATTGATGAAATTTGTTTAGGAGCACATTGACAGGAGACAGGATGGCTCATAATGAGGAGTGTTGTTCCCCACTGTGGAGCAAGGGACTGTGACTCACATCTGGCACTGCCTCTGCTTCTGTCTCACTAGTTACAAATTTCTATATCTGGTTTATTTGGTTGTTCCTGGTCCTCCTGCAGACTTTCTGCAATAAGGCAAATAATCTATATAAACCTTTTAGTTTCTTTCAATGAACAGTGTTGTAAATGCAGAAACTATTATTAATAAATGTGGTTAATTACTGAAGCTGTAAAAGTGCTGCAACTATTTCTGATAAACATACATCTCAGCTACAAAACTGTTTTAGTTCTATTGACCTTTTTCCTCATTTATTCATTTCCCAGAAATAATTTAGAAAATGAGTTTACTGGCAAATGTATTCATAGAAATAATGTATTCCCATAGGATTTCTCAAATCCTTGGGAAAGAAAAATCAGAGTGGAAGTACTCTCAAAGGGAATCTGATCCCATATTATGTATTTGCCCAAAGAGGGAACAGGAATATAGATCAAACTAAACTTATTTAAATGATTTCCAGGATGTCAGTAGTGGCTATGATTTTGTGTCACACCATTCACTGAAGCAAAACTCACTATCCTGTCCCCAAGAAACATGCAAATTTCACAAAGTAAGTTTTAGGAGTGATTTATCCATTCTCATAAATAACAAGTGTCTAGAGCAATGAAACCACAAAACAATTATACACCAAAGCTTCAGCTTCGTCCTTAAGACATTTTTAATACTCGAGTATGGAGCATCTAGAAACAATAGAAACTATTTTTAGGCAACAATGAAGAAAGGTACCTGCTTTTTGCACAGATATTTCTGCATGGAAATTGAGTAAGTTCGCCTTTTGCAAATTTAATAGGCACTGAGCTGAAAAACCTTCTTGCCATCAATGGCTAAAAAAGCTAAGAATTAAAATTATCTTGTTTGAATGGTAGAAAAGCATTGGATGAATGACAGATTGTTAAATAAAAATTATTTCAAATAATGTTAGTCTAAATAATGAAAACCATCAATAATAAATATATGATAAATTGTATACAGTCTTTCCACAGAGTTCCCATCCCATGTCTCTCTATTGATAGTTAACTGCTATGATTTCGAGAAATAATGCCTAAATATTAGCTAATCAACATTTTTAATGATAAACTAATAGAATACGTAAAGATTTCGGAAAATACTGTATAAGAATAGAGGAAAATTAGCATAGTGAAACACTACTAAAGATGTAGATGTTTTTGTTAAATTCATCAAATTGATATAGAATCATAGAATCATAGAATTGTC
>KL270628.1:0-13073 GCA_000699545.1 Podiceps cristatus
GAGCGGCGCGGGAGCTCCCCCTCCCGGGCCCGCCGCCCGCCGGCAGCGCCCCGTAAACAACAGAGCTATTTACCGACGCAGGGGAGCGTTCATCTTCCTCTGTTTTACCCTCCCTATTCAACGCGATGAGCAGGAAAACCCAGCCAACAAAAAGCTCAGGATTGTCACAGTAAATGCAAAAGTTTTTATCGTGAAAACTCTGTTTCATTTATCACTCGATTCTTCTCCTGAAAAGTTGTCAAACTCCTCGTTTAGTTTAAGGCACTTAGAGAAAGCAAGTCCTTCAAGCAGACAAGACAGCAGTACCACAGCCTCAGCCCCCTCCAGTGAGGTTACATGCTCTGTCACCTCTCTGAGACTCCAGCACTTGCTAAACTTCACAGAATAATGTACAGTAACTGGTAATTAAAAGGCTTCTGAGGATCTGATTATCTTTGATTTTTACACAGCGGTGTCCAAGTGGACCTGGAATTAAGATCCTGTTACAGTCAGCTGCTGGATAAACACTAAGTTCTTAATCACCTATTTTTCTTCTTACGAGTACTCCATACTCACAAGCACGCAGATATCAGAGCTATGGTGTCACCACCCGAAATAAAAAGCTACATCAACAAGCTGAGCTTTGCTGTGGCAAAACTCTGCGTGTTAAAGCATCCCTCAGACCAAACCCTCAGCCAGCCGACCACTGCTGGAAATGGCGGCTTCCCCGTTAACCAGAAATACTTCCCTTGGCATAACTCTCAAGATTTGGAATGGAAGTATGTTTGATGCTTACCCGATGCCATTACAAGTTGTTTGTTTCAACCATATTTAAAAGGGCAGCCCCTCAGCTCTCCTCACATACATGCAACTCCTCTTGCAGCTGAGTAGTTCTTGGTTTGTCCACTAAAACCGGACAAAAACATCAATTTGCAGCAGACCAGCATGGGACCCCAGTTTAAATGCAAATTTATTCTCACAGCTGTATCCAACATGAAACACACTGACAAATGCAAGATCACATCATAAGGTACTTACAAATATTTTAGGATTAAATTCTATATATTTTCACACGTGTGTGGAATGCTGTTCCGCAGGAAATTAAGCTGAAATATGTCCTCTGGAGTGCTGTATTCCCTGGCTATGCACCCTCCCTGACTCTGCAGGGATCCCAGTGGGGCAGGAGTGGGAATGGCCTCAATTTATTCAAGTTTCTTTCTTAATCACAGAATCCTCTGCCTGAGGCCTTGGAAGCAGAGAGAAAGCGGATGGGGAGCGTGAAAACACAGAAACATCACTCTCAAAGATTAGTCACGGTAAGTAAGCTCTTCAGTGGGCACTGCAGGTCCTTCTCGCAGCAGTTTCAATAGGGCAGAAGACACAACTGGATTCAAGATGTCCTGACCCACTGGACCCAAAATGGAGCCCAGAAATTTAGCAATAGATCTCTGAACATGCATAACCTGTTGGTTTATGATTGGGTTTTGTTTGTTTGTTTGGTTCGTTTTAATTTAATTTGAACATGGGTCTTAAAGCAAAAAATAAAACAGATTATATGTCTGGGGCATGAACCTACCTAAACAAAATAATCCTGAATACTTCTGGGATTTCACTGCAGGTGTACATGCCTCACAGAAAAGGCAATCAACTGAAGCCGAGTAATAATGAAACAAAATATGGAAGGAGAAATACGCATAAGAGAAACAAGTAATAAGGAAGTACAGAAATGATAGTATCAACATGTAAATAAATAACAAGACAAACAGTTAAGTAAAAAGTCTGAAACTGATTGGAAAAAATACAGCAAAAATATATGCTCATAAAAAGCTCCAGAAAAGATGAGAAACTGAAGGCAGAAAGAAACTATGGATTGTGTTGCACGTGTCCATCATTTCATGGCTAGGATGTTAGACACTGCTAATACCTATTTGTACGTCTCAGGTTCATGCCTGGGGAGCAGCTGTCAAAGCATGCTGTAACACATAATCCTGGGATCCACGGGACGGCAGGGCTGCTGCAGAGTGAGTGGTGACTGCCGCCTCACGTGAGCCCGTGATAAAGGTCGTATCACAGGTCTTGAATGGCCAGTAAGTCTTTGCGTGGTTCTGACTGTTTAAAATATAATGCAGGGTAATGTTAAGGAAGGGCTGACTTCCATGTAGAAATAAAATAACGCACCAGAATTTGCAGGGGTTGGGGGGGGTGGTGTTCCATAGTAACCATGAAAACAACCTAGCAGAAGTAAATTCAAAATGGTGCTTTTGCTATCTGAAAATAAAAAAAACATCTTCTGAAGAACGAGACAAACATTAGATTTTGTTTAAGATATAGTCAGGATGTTGCCAGTTTTCTGTATCTTAATATTAGGCTTTTCAAGTGTTCCATCAACAGAATGCCTGAACTAAATGTTTCAGGAAATGATAACCTATGTTTTCATTTTCAATCTAAAAAGGGTAATTTATCAACAATATCAAGACACTTATTTAAATATAAAAGGACTTCTACAGTTGAGATGAAGACCACATTTACCTTATAGATTAACTTCTTATAAACGTCTTTAGAGAATGTGATACTAACAGTTTGTGCAAATGACAGACAAGTTCTGCACTCAAACATACAGAGAAAATATTGCACAGTAGATAATTATTTTCTAACCCTAGAATCTTAATACAGAAATTTTAGGTACAGAACCCACCATCTATAAAAAGGTTAAGAACAAAGCAAGCCAATAGTTAGAGGTACAATTCATTGTAGATAATATAGGGGAAAACAAGGATTTTTTTTCATAAAGAATCACTCTGCTCATCTCACAAGCTTTAATTAAGTGGCTAAGAAATAAGGAGCAGCTAAGAGTGATGCCTTTGTAACCTGCTTTTTTCAGGGTATAAATGTGGCTCTGGTAGTAGTAGTATTACATAAACACATTAAGGAGACTGCCTATTTACCAATACCTGGATACAGACATTAACTTGCCCGATGTGAGCACAAAGATAGCATATCAGGGTGTTTTTTAAGACCATCTTGAAAAAAACCCCATCTAATCTCTGTAGTTCGTTTTGGACTGATGGAGCTGGGTTTGTCCCTGTTGAAAAAAAAAAAACAAACCTGATATGCCAACAGCACTTTATAGCAACTTTCGTGTACTGTGCATCAGATGAATATTCCCATAGAATTTTCAATATGAGGCCCCAAATTTAAATATTAAGTGCTTTCCTGATGGACACTGGCACCATCAGTCAGCTTGCACATTGAAGCTACTTGAACCTGGGAACATTTCTTAGTGCCCAGTACACAGAGACCGGCTGCCTAGTCTCAAATGTGTTCTGAGGCTAAAACTTTAAAATGCAGAAACAAGAGTTCAATCTGTTGGGAGTATACATGTTTCTTGCTGAAGCTGTGTGGGCCTAAAATAGTGCCAAAATTAATTTTGTTTCCTCATACTGCTAGGTAGGTCAACATGCAGGTTTGTTTTTCTTCCCCCCCCAGAAACAAAGCTACAGCTTCAGCAAAAACAACGGAACAGACTTCAGGCAAAAAAATTGACAGAGAAACAAAACACCAGCACATATATTTGAGTGGCAGCTGGATGAAGTGTTTTGAGTTTTTTCTGTAATTGTATATTAATCTCACTCTGAGCCCCAAATCAGGTTTCTTATATTTTAGTGCCATGGATATTTCAGCACCAAAGGACAAAACAGGGGTGTTTGAGAAGTGCAAGTCAGAGCTCTTGGGAAAGCCAAAATGGTACTGATTTTGCCTGCACAGATTATGTCAGAAGATGTCCTAAAACTCTAGCTGATCATTTCTACAGGCGGCTGGTAAAATCTGCCAACAGGTATCTTATCTAAACCATATTTAGCAGAAAACAGGAGGGGGACCCAAATTGCTATGAATTCCAAGTATCCTGACTCAACAACCCCAACAGATCAAGCATCTGATCAATTTTCATAAATGCACTCCACAAAGATATGTTTGTGGCCTGTAAAACACTCCTGCTACTCTTAAAGCACCACAGACCTTCATAAATAAATCAAACAACTGTTGCACTGAGGAAGAGTACAAAGCCCTGACTAACAAGTGGTGCTTGACAGACATTCAGTTATGCTTATGTTCCCCTGCAGATCAGACTGATGCCTCAGCAGCCCTGAATTTTTCCAGCAGCTCCTCCAGAAAGGCCATGACATTCTGCCTTCTTGTTTAACTTCTTCGAAACAAAAGTGATGAATGCAGGTTTAACTGAGGAGTGCCTTAGTCCTGCACAGTTCACTCCTAAATCCATAAATTAGACTATGATTTTTGGAAATTCTAGAAGGCCTGAAATATATCCATACACTGAGATAGTCCCTTTTTTTCTGCTTGCTTTATCCATGTATCTGAGATTTGTCCATATTTCAGGCAAGGAAGAGCCACTCCAGTCCCTTTCACCTGACTGCAGTCAGTCCTTGCATGAGGCTTGCCCCATCCTTCCCATACAGAGATGTACGGCACAGTTCTCTCCCTTTTCATTCCTCATCCAGGCCAAGATGATGTTGCCCATTTAGCTGTCAATATGCATATAGGTGACATTTGAAAAACAGCTTCAAATACTATAACAGCATAAGAAAAGACAACTTACCATCTGCTTTCTTAGGATAAATGTCACCTTTTCAGAAAATGCTTATTTAATGTCTAGCACGGGGTTTCCCTTTCTCGGTCATGATCCCTAGGGGTTCCTTAGAGACAAGTTTCTCTTATTAAAAATATTGTAACAACAAAATTAAGAACAAATTTTTGTTTCTATTTTGAGTTGAATACAATTTCAGCAGTACCACTATAGGTGCAGCATCGTGCTTACATGCTTCTAGGATAACCAATGAAACTGACTCAACAGTGAATGAACATTCCTCCTCCAACACTTGAACCTGCAATTCTTCAAGCAAGCTCATGGAGACAACAGATCCTTCAGTACTTCTCTCATACAACTTTTTCCACTGCTCTAGGGCTCTGAAAGCTTTTGAATATTTTAAAAGGATATTTACATGTTAAAAAAAATACATAAAGAGGTAATGAATGCACAAATTAAATATGCAAAAATAGTATTTCTTACAGGAGCGATGCTGCTCTACATTGGAGTGGTTTCCTAAGTTTATTGCTTTTGTCCTCATACACATATTGCTTCCTTAAGGTGTTACATGGAAAAGGCCTCAAACATATTCTTTAACCACTTAGAGCAAACGAGTAAATTTGTTACTTGATGTGTACAATGCTGCATATGTCTTCACGAGCACCCCAATGTTACATTTCTTAGCCATGAGATTCCACAATCCCAGGTACTAGCTGGTATCTCTTACTGACTTAATTCAACTAATGATAAAGGTTTTATTTCAATTAGTCTCTTAGTCCTGCATTAGAATCAGTGATTTAGATTTAAATTAAATTCACATAATTTTCATGTCCTATGGGTATACACGTTTTGACAGTACTGCAAAAATGTACTGCAAGTTGCATAGTTGATTCAAACTGTCAAACCGGTATTTAATTGCTTGCTGACATGTACCTCAACATTAACTTATGAAAAATAGTCCAGAGTGGATTTATCTGAACATACAAAAGTACACTCAGAAAACACATTTTAAAGTCACCTGCACGCATGGAAGGAATACAGGTTTTATTACTACAGTTTTAATTCCCAAATCACACATCACAGCTTTTTCCATTATTTGCTCTGCAACTACATGTACCACCTCAGACTTCCAGAATTTTTTTCCACATAATGGATATGATAAAATTATAATTTTAAGATTCAAAAATATTTTTTAAAAAGTTTTAAACAAAAATGTCCTTGCTTCTTTTGTTCTGATCCCTAGCCTTTGAAAAACTCTAACATCTGTACAGTCTCATTAAATACATTTGCTCAGATAATGTACAGTAAAAGCTGTAAGTAAAAGTCATGAAGTTTTTGCAGAAACTTATATTCAGTTTGCTACCTCTGAATTCAATTCTCTATTCTCCTGAACTCAGTGCTGCAGAAGGCAATATTCCAGGTGTGCAGTCCATCAGTCCTCACCATTTTTTCTGGTTTAATTCTAATTTTCTGTAATTTATAACTTTTACTTTAATCTATTCAGTCACAATATGTGGAGTTTTAGAGTTGTCCTTCTAGACTTCCTATGTCTTTTAATAATATTAACAGGCTTACTCCACACATTAAAACTTACTCCCTACCACATCCCCCTTTAGGGCTGTGAATTCCTGTTAAGAGATGAGCATGCCTTTTTGGGGAAAAAAACCAGCAAGCTGCCATCAATTCTTAGATGTATCAACAGTCTGTAAATACCAACTACAAAAAAATACTCAAATCCAAACAGTCATAGCCCAAAAAAATACCACTTTAAGATTAATTTAAACAGTAAATCTTTCATATTCAAGGTCAGGTGTCCTTTTCAAAAGATATGCTTTTAAGATTGTAGTTTAGATAAGACAGGCAGGGGCTGATTTAATAATTAATTGCCGCTGCTGCTGTTCCCTCTGTAAGTGCTACTCTGAACCCTGCTTTTTCCTTGCACCATCACCTGCTGCCCCAATGGGCGGAGCTTAGCTTGCTAAACCAGCAGAAAACTAACCAAAGGAAGGGAGAAAAGGTGCAAAATGACAAGCAAATCGAAGTGAATAGCTTTTTCCTGTTATTCAACATCAAGTTGAATCGTGTCACTACGGGGCGAGATGAGCAGCAGAAGCAGCACGTCAGGTAAGGAAGAGGATCCCAGGACTGGGTAGGAAGGACAAGATGAGAGGAGCAGGCTCTGCCCTCTCTGCAGCAGTGTGCCACCAGAGCCATGCTGGTGCCCATGAGATGTCCAGTGAGCAACCACCTGGCACAGTTATAGCCCACTGTAACAAGGGCACCAATGTCACCAACAGAGAAAACATCCTGGAGAGATGACAATGTTTTAAAGCTGCTAAAGGTTTTGCTGCTGTTGAAACAGGTTCTTGCTTATTTTACAAGGACTGCTGCAGTCACTCGGTGTTCAGTCCTCGCTGGAAAAGAGCACCCACCGCTGCAACTCGTGACCTGGGGCTGCTCTCACAGCCGAGCCTCCAACCTGTACTGTCTTCTTCCAATCTATGCACATTTACCATCAAGGCTCAACAGTTTATTCCCACAAAACACCACTGACTGCTGTCCCGTTTATAATCATGTTATTTGGGAAACAATTGCAAGTGTTAACAGTCTGGCTTCAATCTCCTGATAACCTGCATCACGCTGGCTGGTCTTAGCTAACCTAGGTGCCTTCAGTTATGGCCTTCATACAGTAGAAAGGACACGACAAATGTGGTAAAAATGAGTAACTAACTCTTCATACAGTAATACTTTGAGAAATGTAATCAGGAGTCCATAAAAAACTGGATACAAAAGGAATAAAACTCTTCATTCACTATCTCCATACATTACCAAGAAATAGCTTACTTCATTTTCAAGAACAAAACTCTCAAATAACTTAGAGCTGCTGAGCCTACTGGACACTTCATCAGTGATTTCTATGTATCTAAGAAAAGACTATCACAGAAATAATACCGAGGCACAGGGCATTTGTTACAATGCTTCTATACCGAGTGCACCTTGCTAGACTTGGGACTCAACATTATCATTATCATAATATAAGTACCTTACTTAAATGACTAATACATTTCATTACAAAACAATCTAATCCTGCCAACCTAAACTTGAAAATAAAAACATTTTGTATTTTTAATTTGACCCTAAGTTTTCAAATAAAAGATGAACTGGAAGTACAACAGTTGCATTTTTTTATTTTCTCAGTTCATTAAAACCCGTATTTTAGTTAAATTGAGAATTAAAAAAAAATAAATCTTATTACATCAAAACTAAGTCCTACATTAAAACAAAGTTTCACTATATTAAAACCAGTTAGTCAGCATGGAATAAATAAAACATGTCGCCCGTCAAAAGAAAGAACAGTGCAAGAGAGTGTAACACTGTTAGGCATGAAGATGTAAATGTTCATTTGCACCACAAGCAACGTAGATGTTGCATTTCTTGCAACACTGTATGAATATTCCAGACATTAAGGGAAGAGAGATCACTAAAGCAACAGATATCAAGAAGCCTTTTGATAATGTAAGAATAGATGGATTGCAATCAAAGTTAAAAAAGCAAACTGCTACAATATGAGAACTTTTCTGTAAATGGCTAATCCCCATTAATAAAAACACAACTAAACATCACTGCAGTTAATCTTTTACTTTAGATTAATATCAACTAAGACAAAACATATTTTAATGGAACAGTATAGGTGACATTTTAAAATTGTTTAGTCATTTTTGCCATCAGTACAACCTAATGTTTCTAGGAATGCAAGTTATTTTTATGAGGCAGCCAGCTGCAGACATTGCTGGAAGTTAACTATGTTAAGCTCCAGAAAAAATTACCATTCATATGCTTTCAAAAGCTTCCCAAACACATGAATGGAAGCTGTGTTCGAATGGCAAAAGTCAAACAATTTCAGAACTAGATTAAATAAGTAGTGATTTATTTGCAATGTATCTTTTTATTCAACATAAAACTGCTTCTGCTTAGTGACCAAGATTTAGTCCATGCTTACAAGAAGGTACCACTGCAATGATGTATTGTGAAATAATCTTTTAAAAATGAACCATGAGCAACTGCTTTAAAGAATTACTTGCATGCACACGGTGCTAGGGAAAGCAATGATGACTAATGGGGAGAGGCGCTGCTTGGCCAGCTGAGTCCCACAGCACGGGGGAGGCACTGCATACCAAGGAACGCTTGCGGGGAAGCTAAAGCAGATACTCTTACATCGTGGTGAAAATATAAGGCAATAAAATAATAACCTGCTCAGCCTTTCCTCCTGTAGTAATTTTTTTCCTATAATTAAAATAAGCTGCTAAATGTCAGTGTAGTTACATGAAAATTCCCTTTGCTATCACTTACATAAA
This sequence comes from Podiceps cristatus, assembly GCA_000699545.1. Taxonomy (NCBI): domain Eukaryota; kingdom Metazoa; phylum Chordata; class Aves; order Podicipediformes; family Podicipedidae; genus Podiceps; species Podiceps cristatus. Next base: position 8,938 of record KL270628.1, read on the forward strand.
ATTAATACTGAATGACTACCTCACATATAGATGTCCATACTGTATGCACCTAAAGACAGGTAAGCCTAGGTCTCCATGCCCATACCATATGGTAATATGTACAAAACCTGGATGACAAAATCTTACTTTTTGGAATAAAATTGATTCTCAAAATTTCAACGTTCTTCCATTTTACAGAAAAATCAACAAACAAAAGTATTTTAAGCCACAGCACAGCTTCCTATACTCAGCATAGCTGTTATTCTTCAATTTAAACAAGTTATTAATTACTACAGCTTCACCCAGCAACACTTCTTATGCATATTTCTAGATGATATAATTAAACTACTACTTAGTAAAAAAAGCAGACTAGTTTTTGCAAATAGGAGTATTTTTTAAACAACAAAACCAGACAATGTCTCAAAATGTCCAGAAGTATCTTTAGGTGATCTGAATCAGACACTTAATACATCCAATGCAGTCTCTAAGAGTGTAAGAAGTAGCATGGGCTAATGTTACGTTGACCACACTTTATCCCCTGAGCACACAAGGAACGGCACTAGCTCAGCACTGTGGCCACTCAACGTTATCAAATCTTAGAAAACTTACATGGAAGCTCTTGGTAGAAACTTTGCAGACTTAGAGCCCCAAAACCATCTGTCCCAAACAAGACCAGTACACATCTTGCATACCAAGGGGATCTCAAAGAAGCCAGCCATACCTGCATAACTTAACATGCCTGTGCTATATCTTGTGGTCTTGCTTCAACTTGGAAGGTTGAACTATCTAAGACCAAACAAATCTCCCCCAAACTAACCATTAAATAGAACATTTTAGAAAACAATTGGGACTGATCTGTGTGGTTCAGAGTGAAGCGTATCAGAAAAATGAGAATGGCAAAACTTAACCAGTAAAACCAGCTTAGGTCAGTACTGATGCTGTCTCATCCAGTGTTAAACATCTTACAAGAACTGCACTAAGAAAAACAATTGTAGTTGGGGGTGGGGGCGGGAAGCTGGTCCAGGCAGGGTGAAATAGAGCCTTGAAAAGCCCAGCATGATTTGCAACACAAACACTGAGGAGCGAGCAGCTTCCTCTTTGAATGAAGCAAGGGTCTAACCCCTTCCCGTGTCACAACTCCCCATGCTTACTTAATACATTTTCTATCATCAGTAAAACAAACATCAGTTCTATCAGCTTCACAGACATGTGTGTATCAAAAACTACACCATAATGATATTACATCCAGCTTTAGAGGAGATAGAAGACGCATTTGAATGAGCTCCTTCAGATCTTTGCTGCCCTGGATTGCCCAGTAAGATTACTTGTGGTGAAATAGCTTATAACTTATACTTTATAAATTAACTTCAGTTTTTTAAGCAGATGCTGTACAGCCACATAAGAACACAAAATGACTGCTCGAAAATTTACAAGAAAAACACAAGGTGACCATAAAAAAAATGCTGCCTTGGTGTCCAATATAACTCCAAAGGTACGCTTTACAAAGCCAAGTTAAGCTACACTTTATGCATTCGTTTCCCTCACCAACATAAAATGCCCAGGTCAGATCTTCAGTTAGCTGGCTCTTACACAGACACACACACACACACGTTTCAGCTGACTATGTTACTTGAAACTAAAAAGGTTGTAGTACTTCTTCAAGATTTTCTCATAAAAGAGGTTCCAAAAAATGAAAGTACCAGTAGATCCCTCAAAATCCTGTTTGGGTATATCTGAGTGGAGTACAGATTGTATTTGCCAAAGCTAAAGAAGGGAAGGCTGCAAAGTAAAGGTGTGATATGATACAGCAGTAGAGATGACAGTTTTGTTATATCATAAACATGTAAAAGCATCACCTGTTTTACTTGCTTAACAGTTGATATTATGCAACTCTGCAGCGAGTCAGCTGCATATGTATATTCTCTTGCCATTAATCAGAACTTTCCAATAGATAGTCTAACTTTCCTCAAGCATTAAAGGAAAATAATTACGCTGTGTTTTCTTTTTTGTGTTGTATTTATGTTTTGGTTAAAAAAAAAAAAAAAAAGGCAATCCAGCCCTACATTAAACACCAAACTTTAAAAAAACCTAAACCAAGACACAAGGCAATTCTACTAAAATTACATTAAGCTAAGACAGTTTAAAAGCCGAAAATCTTTGTTTTATAAAATAGAACAATGGAGGAAAAAAATCAATAACTAATGGTTAAAACAAAGTCTTGCATTAAGCTAGCTGAATTTTTAAGTGTTCAGTGTAATGTATTTGTTTATCTCTCTCTTGAAACCATGACACTTGAAGCTCTACGTATCATTTATTTGAATTTTGTTTCATCCACTATTAGGCTAGAATTGTCATGTCCATACATATGAGTTAAAAACCAAAACCAAACCCAAGTTGTCGGCTTGAACAATCCTTCTGGTACAAATGCTGGCAACAACTCTGTAATTCCTTCATATAACTGCATCCCATGCTAAGCTACTGGAAATAAAACTGTCCTAGCACAAGGGCTACTGAGTACCTCAAGTCTCTCTCTGCACATGAAAGCAAAGCAGAAGAGACTGAAGCCAACTTTGTCAGACTTCAGGGACACAGATCTCAGAAACATAAGGGAAAAAGGCCCTTCACCTTTTCCTGCCTGCATTTCCAAAATCTGCCTTTGTATTGTGATTTTTCATCACACAAACAGTGAACAGGCCACTCGCAGGTTCAAGATGACTGGACACCCTCAAATTAGGGCAGAAGCAACAAGTCAGCGTTATTCCCTTATGCCTCCCTATGCTGTCTGCTGCGAGTACTAAGAGAGAATTATGATGGGAAGGCAGGAAAGCAGGTGGATAAAACTGGCACAAAGTGTCAGTCACAAAAGGACCTCAGAGCATGCACAGGCAGGATCTTCACTTGACCCATGCTAACTGTAAGGTAAAATCTTTTCAACTGTTTCCAAGAACCCCAAAACTGGGGAATAACTGAGTAGGTATTGTAGTGATCTCAAAATTACTAATGTCTGTAAGACACAGTAGTCCAGTATTTGTGGTTTTGTTTCTCTAGTTTATAAAAATAAACTAGAGTGAGAGCTGTGAACCTAACATGGTCTGGATACAAAAGTATCCTGAGCTGCCTCTCTTCCTAGTTCCCTTAAAAACCCCAAACCCTACTAAGCATGTTCCTCACTGCAGCATTCCTGTAGACCCTTTCAAATGTAAGGACAGGCTTATTTTGATGTGATTTATTCCCAGTATGCCAGATAAGGCTTATGGAGCAGTAGGGATCTGGGCCGTAGAAGAGAAGAAACACAAAAACATTCCAGTTCTTCCCAAGTTTGACAGACACTAGATGAAGTTTTCAGGACTCCCAGGAGTCCAAGCTAGGAAACGTGAACAGTGGCACTGGGGTGGCATGTAACGTCCTTGTGCACGTCCTTCTTCTGCTCTTGGGGGAAAATATGAAGGGCTGTTCTTTTTGGTTTGGTGTCTCCCCCCCTTACCTCTTTGCAAGAAAAATACCCTGACCTCAATAGGGCAAATGTTACAGGGCACCTGGGGTATTATCATGCCATGTGTTAGGGAGTATTTAACTCACTGCACATATAGCCCATAGCTCTCCACAGCTGCCAGACTGACTGGACACGAGCTGTGCAGCGATGAGACATACAAATCGTAAGGGAATGGTCAGGCTCTGAGATCAACCAACCCGCTGCTGGTAACTGCTGTCTGAGCATCCTCACTGTCCTCAAAATTATTTTATATTCGGGACACACCAGTAGTTAACACTGATCCCACAAACACAGGAGCTGATATTACTCTGGCTTTTTTCCTCCCCAAGTATCAATTTATGATTTTCTGACAATTCTGACTGGCGTTATTTCTCTTTTATGACCAGCTACTTCAGCTTGATTCAGAGAGTGGATTTGGTTTTGAAATTCTGACTGATAAACTACTATTTTTTTTTTTTTTTTTAAATTAAAAAGCCATTTAAGTGCTAAGTCTCTAAACAAGAGAAAGGTGGTGAACCTCAGTTAGATGAGGACTGCCCTGATAAAAGCACTCACCTTTCTGTAATCAATCTGAACTCAAATCTTCCCCTCTGCAAAAGAGGGCTCTGACTACAAGGACAAAGTATTGTGAAGGGTGTTGAGGTGGTTTGCTCTCGCTCCCTCC
>JMFS01063380.1:0-18414 GCA_000699545.1 Podiceps cristatus
ACACACACTTATGCCTTTATGGGATCACAGCCTCATTTGCCTGCTGAGCAAAAAAATCAGTAAAGTCTTTGTTCCTCACCTCACAACATGGTGTGGCTGAGCTGATTCATATGCCAGAATTACTGCACAGATGGAAGACACTAGAAGCCACACAAGACTTTATCACCAATTTTCTTGCTTTCCCAAGAGCCAAGGGTCCATGTGCCAGCCCTGCTTCTGTCACCCCACAGTCCCTGTTGTCTGGATCCAGTAAGAAGCTGCTGAAAGCCTCTCCACAAAGTGAGAAAGCTGGTTTTATGCTGACACTGGATTAGTCCGAGATGAACCGCTGAGCACAGCGCAGCAGAGGATAAAGCTCTTGCATCTGCAACTGTAGATTAGGCCTGGTAGGACAGTTCAAACCAGGGAAAGGAAAGGGAAGTGCAGCAGAAAAGGTGTGCCCAGAGCCCTGTGCCTCGTGCAGACCACTCTGCCTCCCTGCAGACAAATGCCAGGGCAGGTGACGCTGCAGGTGCTGCCCAGGTGAGGGAACTGGCTGGATGAAAGTATGTCTTGTGTGCAGCTACAGCAGTAAAACTAGCAACAATAAGGCATTTTTTTAAAAAAAAATCACAGCTTGTAACTTGAGGGAAAAACACGTCTAGTGGGTGATCCCATCCAGACTTTATCTGTGGTACATGATACACAGTACATATGGAAAGGTGCCATGGCAATTAGCTAGCCTGACAGAATCCTTTCCCCGCTCCTGAACATGAATGCAACTACAGACTTTTAGGCTTAATGTCTTCTTAGAGACTGAATGACATCTGTTGCTGAGCCCCTTTTGCCATCCTTTCTGATCTTAGAGACTCCTACAACTCAGTTTATTTACCTGTGAGTAATGCAATCATTCCAAGCCCACGCTGGCAAATCCTTACTATCCTATCTGTAGCTTAGAGAAGGCCCTGATCCACAAGGTCAACACATAGATTTATAGGATTATGGCAAACTAGTCTGATCTGCTTTAAAAATTGAGTTCCTATAAGAAAAACATATTCTCTACTTAAAGGAAGAGTTTCCATTGACTTCACGACTCTATAGGTCTGAGTTTACTTATTTCAGCTCAATGTTCTTTCAAGTATCATACTGTCAAAGTACGTGTCTCTGAAAACAGAAGTATACAAAAGGACATGCAGAACCCTGCTGTAATGCTGTATACTGCTGGGACGTGCAGGACCCTCGAAAAAAGAATGGAATCAGAGAGAAAATGAAATAGAAATTAAAAGCTAACACACCTGTGTTTTGATGGCACACTAATTACTACCTTAACATGAGACTCCATTATTCTGATAAGAGTTAAGGTTCTGCAACCATGTACCATTCTACCTCCTGATGGCATTCCTCTTCTCTCAGTGCTAGAACATCACAGTTGCAGATATCAACCATTTCCCACGCTTACTTTCCCGTTCCTTGATTGTTTCAAATCTTTCATTCTCTCCCCTCCTCCCCTTTTTCTTCAGCTGCTCTGATGTACCTTCAGAGATACAAAGAAACAAACAAAATAAACAACTATCTGTGGGCATTATATGAATGCTTTCATTTTTGGCTGCCATCTGTTGTGTGCAGCTAGAACAGAAGCAGTTGCCATATTTGCTCACAAGTGTATGGGAAACTGATGCATGCATTTCAGCATATGCAGAGGTTGGATTGAATATCATAACAGAAGGCCAGGGGATTTTAATAGTGACTGGTACCTTAGGGCGTATTCGTGACTAGTATCTAAATGTACATGGTGAGAAATTAAAACCTGATCTCTCAAAAGAAGGTGAAAGCTCCCAAAACAAAGGCATCCAGACTCCTGATCAGGTCCAAGATTCTTGGTCCATAGGCTAAATTTGGTCAACAATTGGCATGTCCCAGAAATTGGCATATAGGATGGTGGTTTGGGTGTGGGGCTTTTTTAGACTGTTTTGTATTTGGTTGGGGGTTTTTGGGGGGGTTGACATGACACGGAATGGGGGGGGGGGACTTGGGACAGAGGGGTAAAGGGCTTTGTTGGGTTTTTTGGGGTTTTTTGGGGGTTTTTTGTGTTGTGTTTTTTTGGGTTTTTTCCCCTCCAAAAAACCCAGCAACTACAGATGCCCTGCAAGCACCATAAGACTGGTTCTGTATACATTGGTCTCTCATTCCCAGAGCCTTCTAAACCAGAGAGCAAGAAGAACTGGTGTCTACTCTTTCTATTTTAGAGGATGTTAACTCTGACGACATCTTTTACTGTTTTGCCTTCTTGCATATCTAGATGTTTCTCTCTCATGCTCCCTTAAGGGATATATTAGAATTAGATAACAATTTAAAACTATTTCCCCTTCTAGGAGCTGCCTAGGTGGATCCTTCTATCATTACAGAAAGTTGTGAAAGTTTAGAGCTGTATTTTTTTTTCAGAAATATTATGAAATCTTATGTCCAATTCCGTCAACCCACCGCAATGAACGTGGGGAGGAACATTGCCTTTCAGTCCTTGTTCTCCAGTAAGGAAGACCCACCACTGTCTAAACACATTCAGGGTGGATTTCATTCTCATCTCCAGCTGGAGGTCTTAGCCACTGCTAGAGGCATAATAGTAGCTTTGATATGAGTACTTTTTGACCGTATCTAACATATTATATGTTTTCTAAAATATAGCTGCCTCACTAGATTTCTCCATTTCTTTTTCCTGTTTTTATCCTAATGGTACTGTTCCAAAGAATTCTCTGCTTAGAGTTTAATGTCATGTATGCAGCCAATTGTCCTGTATTATTTAACTTAGTGATCTGTTTCAAATGATAAGGCCCAGTTCATGGAATCATAGAATAATTTGTTCTGGAAGGGACCTCTAAAGCTCATCTAGTCCAACCCCCCTGCCATGAGCAGGGACATCTGCAACTAGATCAGGTTGCCCAGAGCCACATCCAGCCTGGTCTTGAATGTTTCCAGGGATGGGGCTTCTACCACCTCTCTGGGCAACCGGTTCCAGTGCTTCACCACCCTCATTGTAAAGAATTTCTTCCTTATATCTAGTCTATATCTCTCCTCTTTCAGTTTAAAACCTTTCGCCCCTGTCCTGTCACTACAGGCCCTGCTAAATAGATCAGGTTGCCCAGAGCCACATCCAGCCTGGTCTTGAATGTTTCCAGGGATGGGGCTTCTACCACCTCTCTGGGCAACCGGTTCCAGTGCTTCACCACCCTCATTGTAAAGAATTTCTTCCTTATATCTAGTCTATATCTCTCCTCTTTCAGTTTAAAACCTTTCGCCCCTGTCCTGTCACTACAGGCCCTGCTAAAAAGATTTTCCCCATCTTTCTTATAGGCCCCCTTGAAGTCCTGGAAGGCCACAATTCGATCTCCCTGGAGCCTTCTCTTCTCCAGAATGAACACATCCAGCCCTCGGATCATTTCTGTGTCCCTCCTCTGGCCCCGCTCCAACAGCTCCGTGTCTCTCCTGTGCTGAGGCCCCAGGCTTCAGCCCTCTCATCATTTTTGTGGCCTCCTCTGGACCCGCTCCAACAGCTCCGTGTCTCTCCCGTGCTGAGGCCCCAGCGCAGGAGGCAGCACTGCAGGTGAGGTCTCACCAGAGCAGAGTACAGGGGCAGAATCCCCTCCGCCGACCTGCTGCCCACGCTGCTGGGGATGCAGCCCAGGGTACGGTTGGCCTTCTGGGCTGCCAGCGCACATTGCCGGCTCACGTCCAGCTTCTCACCCATCAGAACCCCCAAGTCCCTCTCGGCAGGGCTGCTCTCAATCCCTTCATCCCCCAGCCTGTACTGATACCAGGGGCTGCCTCAACCCAAGTGCAGGACCTTTCATTTGTCCTTGTTGAACCTCATGAGGTTCACCTGGGCAGTTCTGGAGTACTAAACTGGATACAAATCTTTATTTGTGCCTGATTCTTACTGAGCTTCCTTTTTGTGTTACTTTATAAACACAGTAGCTTCATAATTGGTACTAGTTATAATTGCTTAAAAAGAAAAAAAAAATTAAAACCACCAAAACTCTGTACCTCAATTTTATGTTCAATTTGCAGGAAATCCACCATTCATACCAATTGTAAAAGCCACGCATTAATGTTGTCAAGGGAAATAAAACCAGGGCCTCTCAGAGAAGAATCATGTCCACAACTTATGTATCAGTCTATCCAAAACACAGCTGCATTTTATAAACAGCAATCCATTCACACTCCTGGGAAAATCAGATCACAAATAAAACTGTCACAACAGACCAAAATCTACATCTGAATGACATACATCCCAGTGAAACAAACAATAACAATCATCATCACCATTATTATTAATAGGCATTGCCTGGCAAATTCTTTGCAAACCAAGTTGAACGTTTCCCTATTAGCCCACTCCTTCTGCAAATGGTCCTGATGAAATCCCCTTGACAATCTTAATGTGCATAAGACATTGATGGAAGATACTGAGTTATAAGCTTCAGCATGCTGAACCAGCTGTCTGGAAAATGTATCTTGGGGACAGTAACAATTTGAAATGCACTATGAGATCCTTTATCATAAATTGCCTTCCTGCAGGATCATTCCACACGTCATATAAGGACATAAAAGTGAAGTACAGGCATGGGCAACAGAATGGCCGGTAGCTGAACCAAAGAGGGAACAGCAAATCCTTTAGTCTGACCATGGGGATCAGTGGCAAGAAAATTGCAAACTAGTTCCTGGTGGCCCAAATGCTTTTCTGATCAAGAGTAATGGAGGTGAACACTTTTACTTTGATACATCCTTTCACAAGGATGTGGAAAATTGCAAACTTCAGTCAGGACCACTAAGGGTAAAAACAGGGCAGACCCATGTATTAAATATGAACCAATTACAAACCAGGAACACAGAGAAGGCAAAAGCCATAGCAAACCACCACCTTTGGCATAAAGCATGGTTAGTGGCCAGGGTTTGGCCTGGGTCAGAAAGCAGGAGAAACCAGAGAAATTCCAGTTTGAAGATTAAGATGGAAATAAGGTCAGAAAGCAAGGAACATGGGAATCCCTGTAGAAGCAAGCAAAAGAAATTTGAAGGGCTGGAGCAAGGCTAGTACATGATCTCAAGCATAAAGTTGTGTAGGAATTTGGAGACAAAGACCAGCAGTAAGGCTGAACAGGACAGGGGGAATACTATGAACTGGCACAGGGCAGGCATAAATATGACTATGCTACGAAAATTGGGCAAGGGTGAAGCGCTCAGGAGGGGGAATCAGGGCTAGAAAGTAGCAAATAAAATCCATGTCACAGGCTGCGTAGCAAAAGACATTGTGTGGGATTCCCCTCCCTACTGCTCAGACTCAGAGGCCAGCCCTGCTACTGGACTAACTGGGGGCACAGCCTCCCAGAAGACTGATTGCAGTCAAACCATTTGTGAATGTTTGATTGCCAAGGCAGAGCTCTATGAAAATGAAGGCAATCAAATCCTGACTTTCTAAACTATTGAGCCTGGTAATACCGTGGTGACACTCCATCATGCAAATAAAAAAACAAGGTTTGGATAATCAGCATTCAGCCTTCTGTAATTTGATGAGATTGTGACTAGGAATGTCTCCACTTCAAAAGGCGTGGGTGCTCTGTTCATGCAAGCATGCAAGCCTCAGATTTTAGTCCCAAAATTTTGGGAATACAAAATGCAAATAAGTATCCTATAAAACCAGAAAAGGCTTCTTAAGTTTTAAAATCTTTCCTGCTTCTACTCAGGCTGTTAAAGTTTTTAGATACTTTGTTTTCTCCTAATACTGTGTCAGGATCCACACACACAACTACAGGGACAGATTTTTTTTTTTTTTTTTTTTTTTCTGAGTCCAGCTTTAAAGTCTCTGAAAGTCAGTGAGTGTTTCAGCCTGGGTCCCTAGTTTAAAATAAACACTTTAATAAAAATGCCTGAGTCCAGCTTTAAAGTCTCTGAAAGTCAGTGAGTGTTTCAGCCTGGGTCCCTAGTTTATACACATCTCTATGTTTCAGAGGAACTGCTTGGCAGTAATCTGACTTGGGGAACTGTAATTTTAATGAGTCTAGTGCACAACATATTTTGGATGCCTTGAACATTACCTTTTAACATTCATAATACTACTGTAAATGTATTCGAAGGCAGAAGAGAGCAGGCTCTGCACACTAATCCCCAAAGACTAAAATAAACACTGTAAAAGAGCCTAAAAACACTCTGGTGTGGCATGAAATCTGAACTTCTACTTGTGGCCAGAGAAGTACATCCTTCTCTCTGCTATCTTCTGTCAGCACCTTGCAGCTCAATTGTTTTTGTCCTTGAGCCACGTAGATCCTCAGAATCAAGGGAAATGAAAAATCTGATGGAACAAACAGTCATATAGATTTATATTTAGTAGCTATGTGTTAATTTGAAGTAATGTTTAACATGCTTTGGTTTTGAAAGAAACGCTTCAGCAGCCTCTTGTAATGACTTCCTGAAGCTCGGTCTTTACATGTTCATCCTAGCTATCGTGGTGAAAAGCACTGTAAAGAAAGGTCATAGATATTCAGCCGTAAGAAGGGAATGGTCTCAGTCACTGCTCATGACATACTACATAACTCCTAAACGGTGATTTTTATGTTTTAATTCCACCCTTCTTGACAAAAGAAGGAAATCGGGTTCATTGGTGCCTTTTCTCCTATAATCTGTTTCTTTTGAAGAAGAAAGATAAATAGGCTCTTCAACCAAGGAAAGAGCATGTTTAGGGGATTTTTTTTTTCTTTCCCCAAAAGTGTTCTTAAAAATTTTCACAAAGGACAAGAACCCAATGGTTTTGTAAAAAAGTTATGAATGGCAAATATCTTTTCTCTCCCATTTTTCACAGGTAAGTGCCTCCATGGCTTTTTAGCAAGTCAAAGTCCTCCCTCACGAGCTGCATTCACCACCTGGCTCCTCTGCCCTTTGACAAGGACATCAGTGATGAGCTATAACATGTCTGCAAGATGAAGGACTGGTAGTTGAAAGATGAGTCTCACAGAGGGTGTTAAGGAACACAGAACAGGTTGGCAGCATGAACAACCGAAGCATTTCTGAAAAGACAGAGGAAGAATTCTGAATTTAAATGTCTGGCTTTCAGACGAAGATTTTTAGCTGAAATTTTGTATGTTTACTTTTTGAGGTTGAAAGGATTTTATACTTTCCAGGAAGAGAAAACTCCAACTTTTTTTCTGACAAGATCTTGTAATTACCTTGTGCTTGCTCAGGGAAAACTGAAACACAGGCAAGCGTAATGCTGGGCCTACTGGCACATCCTGATTCACTGTCAGGGTAGAAAGGGAGCTCGTGAGCCTGACTGCCAGGGAAGTGCTGCAATAAAAGTGCTAGTACAGATATTGTCTGAATAACATAAGGTGATTTATGAGGGTGTTACTTATTTCTCCTGAAAGATCTACTGACATAGCACTTTTACATTGGTAATAACTGTATTCACACTACATTTGATTGCTGGTTTAATGATATCAGCACAGTTAAAAAGCAAAACTTCCTAGTGTTGACAGGACCTAATCCACATGTGTAAGGTAGCTATGTTTTCAACAGAAACTGAGAGGGGTTTTTTTGGGGGGTTGGGGTTTTTTTTTGGGGGGGAGGAGGGGGGAGTAATTTATTTTGCTGAAACCCACCCCCCAGTAATTTATATCAATAGTTCACTTACTCTTTATCCTCCATTTTCTCCTATTGGGCTGACCCCTAGGCAGTAAGATTAAGTAAGGTTGCACCAAATTTTTACTGACAATACTGAGGTTAAATTTAATATTACAAAATTCACCTAGAATGTGGGTGTAATTTTAAAGGAAGTAATTTATAATAATCAATGCTTGCTCTCAAAACATGCTTAAAATCAATTCTGTTTGTCATTTTCTTTCTTGACATGACTGTTACTGTAAATTGAAGTAGTTCAGCACCAATTTATAGATATATGTAAAATTAATTTTCCATGTGGTATCATGACCTTAAGTCACAGTGCCACAAGACACTGGTCAACTCTACACAAGGAAAGACAAGACACAGTTATATCATCTTCAAAGCAGACATTGTTTCTGTTAACAACACTCCTTTACCAAGATACCATTTCCCATGTACCAGGGGACTCATGAATCTTAAGATATCTAATACACCACAGCTTGTTATTGCATTTGAGAATGAGGGGTTTCCAGGATGTTTTGAGAACCCATGAATACTATCCTTCCAATCAAGGGTAAAAAGACTCAAGAAGACTGCTGTGAACAATGAGTGCTTTGGGACATAACCCATCTTTGTACATTGCCCTGACTTATTCTTACCCTGATGTAAACAGATCACAACCCTCTAGTAAATCTTCAGTGACTTTGACTGAAGATGTTATAAAGACTCTGGCCTGTAGAAGGTCATGTTTCATAAAACCACCCAGGACTCTTTTTTTGGGGGTTGGTTTGGTGCTTTTGGGGGGTTTGTTTTGGAAGGCTTGTTTGTTTTGGGGTTTTGTTTGTTTTTTACCTTCTTCGATAAATTTGATAAGCTATCCACAAGTCTAATGAGATGGAAACATTTCCTTTTCAGTATAATATGCACTATAGCTTTTCCTTGTTTTATTTTGAAAGGGGGTCAAAGCAGAACAGACATATGTTGTCTCCTAAGAAGTCCAGGGTCCAGCAACACAGGATTGTTCCCTACAGTGTAGATGGCCTCGTGTTTACCAAGCTTTTTACATGACAAAGTCTGTCTCTCATTAGTATCAGCATGACATTGTACCATTAGAATCTGATGTCTTAAAATACATAGGAGACACTGATTTAAAGAGGAACTTCAGAATAGCTTTAAGAAGTATCTAAATTTGCATGGCAGCATCAGACATTTGTAATGGCTGGCAAAGTCTGAGTACTGAATGACAGCCACTGTGGGGAGGTACAGCACCATTGGCAGCATTATGCTTTAGAGGCAACAGTAATTCAAAATGCACAGTGTCTGCTCTTGTGGAACCTAATGGTTACTAATGACACTACTGTATAACCATGGTGCCTTGGCCAACATCCCCCTTGACAATAAAATAGCTTTTATACATCCCCAGCTGCGTATGAAAGACTGTAGAGTGCATCAGAGAAGTTGCTTTTTCCTGCACAGTCCCTGCAGGATTCTGCTTTCTCCTATGCTGCTTCAAAGCAAAAGCAGTCTCAGGCAACCTGGAAGGGATACATCAGAGAAAATCCTGGTGTAAGCTGCAACAAGGTGAGCCCTCATCCTGTCCTCCCCTGGGGTGGGACCTGCTGATTTGAGAAGGGTTTTGGGAGATCTTTTCTGCAAGATACATGGTGTAAAAATCTATTAAATTTCTTTCTATACTTTAGCCTATTGAATTCTCTACTTTCAAATGCCAAGGACAGTCTTCCTGGAACACATAGTCCTTTATGTCAACCTAAATGTGATAAAAAAAAATAAATGCAACACTTAAGAAAAAAAGCTCGATCAGTTTAGGCTCAAAACCTCAGATGCTGTATGGAGGATAAACATTTTTTGTGGTACTTGTTAGCTCCTGTACATGAAGAACTAGTACTATCAGTTTCAAGCTTCTACCTTCACCAGCATTTGTTGTCGTCAAGTAAGATTTCCAGCTAGATTTCCACTCCAGAATTCTAAACGGTCCCATATTCATGTAGCATGTTTACTGCAGTGTTAAAAATATGATCAGGTTGGTTAAAAGCAGCACAAACCAGGGGGCTGATTTATCTGGCTTAACTGCCTTCTGCCATTTTGCAGGGCAAGTGCAAACACAGTGGACAGCAAGGGCTCCCAGAGACCTCCTCTCCTTTTGATGGGTTGTATTTACCATCCTCTTATGTAGTTTAGGTTCAAAAAGATTCTACAAAGGCTTGTCTTAGCTGATAAATCTCCTTGAGAGAAGCCGAATATCTTTCACCAAGTAATTTAAAATACATTATCAGGGTTATTCACTGCTAACGCAGGACTGTGAATTCAGTTTAGGCTTATTTTCCTGCGTTCTCTGCAGCAATCAGCTTTTTGTGTAGCTTGGACACAGAGATTTTCCTCCACATAATTTTCTTTAGGGAATACCAAGCATCTAGTTCACATCAGCACTCATTTTTTAAGAGAAGTTTATCACATTGCAGATGTGAGACACCTGAACTGGGGAAATACATGGATCCCGTTGTCAACAAGAGTGAAAAAGCACTGTTCTTATCACATTACAGAGGTGTAAATCTTGAATAACACTTGGAAAAACTCTCTCCAGATGGAGTTATAAACAAATCAGACTCCTAAATTTGAGAATTACCAACAGCCAGTCTTCCCCCCCTCCCCGCCCCCCAGCGTTCATTGTCATTGCAGGCAGTCTACCCATCAAGTGATCTATAATAAATGTCACCACTAACATTCCTGTTTCTATAGCGGTAATCAAGGTCCCACTCTTCTATACATTGTGTAAAGGATGACACCATCAGTGCCTGCATTGTCAGGCAAATGATCTACTCTCACAACTAAATTCCCCCAGGACTCACACCGCTAGCTCAGCAGCCTGCTCATCAGGCCTGTACACTGAAGTTTGCTGGAGGCAGAGAGCCTGGAGAAATCCAGCACCACACCTGTGTATTTAGGCAACACGAGCTGATCTAAGTCAGCTCTAGCCCAAAATACTACTACCTTTTTTTTTTTTTTTTTCTTTTTTTTCTTTTTAAAACATCCTAGGAACCACATTCATGAACCATAATAGGGATGGAAACCCCTAAGGCAGCTGAGCCTTAGTATACTTAATACCAACTCTGTTTGCAGTGTTGGTCTATTCAAAGTGCTTGCCACCAGCATCTGAGCAGAAGAGACCAGAAGAGGGTTTTGAATACATGCAAGAAAGCATTTCTTAAATCCACAGTACTTGCCCTGTTACTGTCAGAGAAATTCTCAGATCATTCAATCTGGACATTTGAAAGAAAGATGTGCCTTTTTTTTTTTTTTTTTTAGGGAAAAAAAAAAAAAAAAAAAGCTAAGTAGTTTTCTCAGTAGTATGAATGTACCCATGGTGGGACAATCCATATGATAAAAGGTTTAATCACAGAGGCCAGGCATTCACAGTTGGATTTCAATTAAAGTGTGTATTATTTATACCTTTTAATTCCTTGCCTCCAGCCCTATGCACTGACTACTTGATCATTGATGTAATAAAAAAAGGTGCACATGAAAAGGGATATGGACTAGAACAAGCTAGTTATTAACTATGAGATTATTCAGTGCATAGCATGTCACAATAGTCTCCATTAACTTAAGGTCACTCCTCTCTCCTCATCCAGTCCATTCCCCTTCATTTCTGTAACTGACAACTTATTAACACCTCATTTGTAAATGCTGACAACCGTATGGTGTCAAGACTCCACTCTACCTGAGAAACATGTGTCTTCTTGTTCCCTGAGCTACTCAGATCCTAATGTCCTCACTCAGACACAGTACTGTCATCACATTTAGTTTTGGAGTAATTAAGATAATCTCTGCTCAAAGCAGTAATACAATGCTGGAGATACAATTTTAGTAAATAGACCCGAATTTTTCTCGACCAAAAAACTCCACAATCTACTATTGAATTTTAAATTGAAGAAGTACTTTCCACAAGGCACAAGAGTTCTCAGTGCCCAAATGTAGGAAATCTGGAAGGGAAGGGAAGAGACCAGCATGGCTGAGTCGAGAGCAGTTGGTCAAACTAAAGAGCAAGAGGGAAGGGCACAGCCAGTGGAAGAAGGGACGGACAACCTGGGAGGAGTACAGGGACGCTGCCCGGTTGTGTAGGGATGGGGTCAGGAAGGCCAAGGCCTTCAACAAGGCAACAATATTAAGCTGGTAATCACAGTTTTGGAAGCAGCAACTAAGACAGTTCTCAAGCTCATCCTTCCCTGACGTAACACAACATGAAAAGTAGTGAGTATGCTCAGGTCAAGAGACTATCCAGAGAAACACAGCATCTTAAACAGATTTCTTAGCAAATCCACTGGTTTTTCGGCTAAACCCATGTCTATGTAACAGGGAAGATTTCCACTCACCATAGCTCGGAACCCCAAGGAAGATTTAGGCTTACATGTGTAAGACCAATTACAAGGCAGTAAAGTGTCTTTAAGGCTTTCTGCACTGAACTGTGGGCAAACATATAACTTGGTAAAACTCACGGTCAAATTGCTTTTGGAAAAAGACACAAAACCAAACTTGTTTCTTCACCCCAGGCAGAAAAAGAACTTCTACACCTTTATCCATCCTCAGAGCTGGGTATTTTTCATAACCAAAAACCCTCAAAGCTACTGTGGTTTGAAACCCAAAAGGCAAATCTGTGTGGAAACTGAATTTTACCAGGAAAAGTACAAATCTAGTTTCATGAGGTATATGACTTTCAAATAAGATCGATATCTTATTTACAATGAGACTCCTACTGGAAGCCAGTATAGTGTGAGAAGTTTTTAGGGTCAGTCTCGTAGTTCCAATATTTTCTATTCTATTTAAAAGCCCCTCCCCCAGGAGCTGCAATATATGTTACATACCAGGAAAATAATACATTCTGAAACTCTTGGACAAGGACGCCATGGCACAACCCCCAAAGGTTTATTATTGTCTTTTGTCTGTCCTGCAAAGCATGATTGAGTATTCTTGGGGAAACATGGGTTTGAATCCTCTCTCTCTGGTTTCTTCTGACTAGCTTTTTTACTACTGGTGAAATTGCTTTCATTCACACCTCAGAGAGTGAAATGATTCTTGACCTTGAACTGGGTTTGTGCATCCCAGGAAGAAAGATAGCGATTCAAGCTGTAAATACAATTTTGGATTTGTAATTCAAGTCCACTCCCACATAGGAACAGAAGGACACATGGTCCTGTCTGACAATTTTCTGAACTGACAAACTCTGAAGTTTCAGGTTCTGATTCTCATTTGCTGTACACCACTACTGCAAATTAATGCAAAAGAGCTGTTACCAAATCAACATGATAGCATTTTAAATTCTGCTTTGCAGACTGATAAATGATGAGACATAAAATAGTGGAGAATTAAAGCCTGATTCTGTGCAGAGAAATGGGCAAATGTTTGTTGACTTCTAACCTGAGCATGCATATATATGTATACACATATATGCAATTAACTTTTTTTTTTTCTGTGATTATGATATGCAGAGATATTTCATTGCCTCAGGCATGTTTTCCTTCCCCAGCCCAGCACAAAAAACACTCCGTGAGAAACGCTCATGAACTTTTGGAGACTTCAGATAACAATTTAAAGAATTCATGTTTGCCTGCATTTTAATATCAGTGGTACCTCACAGACATTTGCCAATTTCTTAACAGCTATTGTAAAAAAAAAATAAAAGTCAATTTAAGCTTAGAAAATTCAACCTTTGTTTGTCTAATAATTAAATGCACTGTTCTTGATGCCTATCTTCAAACTCATAATATTAGCAGTTATGTTCTTTGCCCTTTAAATACAATACATACTTATTTTGGCATGAATCCTCATTGAGGCATCTTTAGCTAAAACAATAGTAGGGGATCACAAGAAGGATGCGTTGTTTTTTTTTTCCTCCCCATTTTTGGTGCATACCTTATCCCCAAGTAACGTAAGTGGAATCCAAGATTCAATGTAAAGGATATCCCTAAAGTTCAGGACTATCTTCCTTCAAGGAAGGAGCCTGGGACTTCGAATCACCTTGCAGCAAGAATCATCAACAGGGAAGTCCCTTGCTCTATTTGTTTTGCAAGACACCTCATCACAACTCTTGTGGCAGGAGCAGTTCTAATAGGAGTCCTAAGAGAAGCTCTTCACAGTACTGATGAGATTCATACAGTAATTACAACGGTACTCTGGGCTAGTTCTTTTCACTACATCAACAAGTGGCACCCACTTTTCATGCAGCTCACCCTTTACGCAGTTGCAGCTTCAGCCCCCAGTATACCTCTGTTTTCCACAATCCACCCACCTTTTTCTCCAGTTAGTGTCATGGTCCTTGATGGAAAATTCTACACAGGCTTTGTAGCACTTGTAGCCTGTAGGACAAGACAATATTTTGGCCCTTAACAAAGAATGTTCCCTTTATTTAGGATCAACGTACTCCTTTTGGTGTCATTATTTATCTTATGTTAAGACATCAGAACAGACTACCATGAAAATGTATGCTCAAGAACCTTCTAGCCAGGTTCTAGACTTCTGCTTGGGTCAACACATAATGGACACGCATTCCTAATATGCCCAACTGTGCTCTCGTTGAGGTGGCTGTCAACCACAGGCCATGAAAATCCAAATCCATGGATGCTTCCCCAAATTAAAATCTACAAGTCTTTAGAGATTCCCCAAACTAAGTATCTACCAACAGTATATTTTAACAAACCACTACCCATATGTAAATCCTCTATCTGTTTCCAGAACCAAAGTCAAAACAGACACTTCAAGGACCTTCAGGTTTCTTAGATTAACTTTTACAGTGGACTTGGCAATAGCAAACAAGTGTAATTTTGAGAAGAACAAGCAGTAAAGCAGTATACTTGGCTGGCATATGGCTCAGTCTACATACCTGACAACTGCAATGATAGATAGAAGGAAGAGGGTAACAAAGGTTTGGGGCATAAGACTCTGTTTGTTCCTTGTTTTATTTTTGCAGATCTTCAAGAATCTGTTTGCAAAAGGACTGGAATAAACACTTGCCCATCCAGAAAATGGGAAAGGATAGTACAGTCCAAAGGGACTCACAGCTGGCTGTAAAGCTACTATATTGTTACAGACAGAGAATGTATTGTTATTTTCATTATGAGAAGAAAATCTAAAGCAATATCAAGCTGCTTGCAAAGCATTATGTTGGTTTACCTTTTAGTTTAGATGGATGGCCAATGTCATTCATTATTATAAATGCAGCGCACAAGATTCATGCTGATTTTTTTCCACATTCTTAAGTGGCAGCAGCATGTCATTTCTGATGGACTTCATCTTTAATAAATGTAGAATAAAACTTCTCAGTGAGGAACAGAGAAATCCATCTCAAGCTTTTAAAGGCTCAGGTGGTCTCCTACTTGCTTATTTCAAAGAGCACATCCCTTATCAGGATACACACCATGACCAGTACACCTCTGGTAGTAGGGAGTCTAGAATGGTGTTTTGCATCAACTTGGTCATACAAGTCAGCAATTTCCCTGAACTGACTATTTCTGTTTAGGACAGATCAGGCAAGTATGGTGATGTGCTAAAACCACTTTGCCTAAGAGTCATGATGGTCTAAATGGATTTCCTTCTCTGCCTCTTGTTTTCAGGAGCACACAGGTACAGGAAACTTTAAAATTATGACTTCTCTGTACCACATTCCTAGGGCTTTACTCTGAGGTGTTTGCCAAGAAGATTGGGAAATGCTTCTGCATGTTGTAATGATACTAGGTTTCTCATTCTCTTCTCATCCAGTAGAAGCCAGCTGATCATTGCATTTCACTTTCCTTTTAATACCTATTTCC
Source organism: Podiceps cristatus (assembly GCA_000699545.1). Taxonomy (NCBI): domain Eukaryota; kingdom Metazoa; phylum Chordata; class Aves; order Podicipediformes; family Podicipedidae; genus Podiceps; species Podiceps cristatus. Next base: position 15,441 of record JMFS01063380.1, read on the forward strand.
AGCATATTTATTGACTATGCTTTTGCCAGAGGGAAGGAGGACCTAAAACCCTTCCAACTTAAATTCTATTTTCCTGTCACGGCATCACTATAAATTTATCCCTCTGCTCAACAGACTCTTTTTTTTCTAATGAAGTTCCCGATTTTTATGTACTTAAAGCTGATGAGAGAACTAGCTGAGGTGAGGAAAAATAACATTTCTTCACTCTGGTCTTCTTGTATGTACAGACGACCCCCCCGCCCATATCTCTCCTTATTCAAAAATGAGCTCATTACCAACCATGCCAGCCTGACTAAGGAAACACTCGAAGGGGACACCACATGCACCATATGGTACACGTCTTGTTGCGGCAGTTTCCAAGCGTACAGTACAGATTGTACAATCATCTTTATAGAGCTTAGCCAGAAGAGCACATTTCTTTTTATTTAACAGCAAATGCAATTGCTGCCTAGGAGAAACTGCTTCCTTGGCTTTGGAAACTAAAAACATTCCTGAAATTGTTATGAGGTGAGATGAAAACAGGATTAAAGGAAAATAAGTGGCACATACTGCCAGAAGCAATTTCCAATAAAATTTGTACCAAGTGCCCTGGAAGGGAAGAGATGGCTGGGGACAGAAATCATGTTGTCCCTTTTTAAAGTCTGCCTTACACGTTGATTTAGAGACTTCTCTGAAAAGAAGCTGGGTAAAGCTAGTTGGATCTATAAAAGGCAGGACAGTTAGCTGGATCGGAATGTCAGAAGGAAAAGTCTGTGGATTTAGGGATCTTTTGAAAAACAGCTACAAGAGAACAGCCCTGCACAAATACAGACTTTGTGGCTCACTGACCAGCATTCAATTAATCACCTGAGGAGGGAAAGAAATACAATTGTCCCTAACTGTTATTTTAGGATGTTTGTGCACCTGCTGCATTGCAATTTAGAGCAGCGTGTTTCGCTCCTCTCCTAAGTAACTGGAGTCCTTCACTGTCAGCAGAGGCCAAGAGTATATGCTTCTTTATGTACCATATATAGTTGATCTACTATCATGTTCCTCTACCAAAAAAAGTCAGAGATTATGTTGGCCTGAAACCTCCAAGGCTTTCTTTCCAGATACCAAATTCCCCCAGCCACCAACACCTCCTATTTCCACTGAGAGCAGCTCCAGTTACCTCCGAACAGGTGAATGAAGGTGCCTTATGTTTCCACTTCATGAAAGCAGAATTAAAAAAAAAGTTGATCAGTCTTACAGATTAATCAAACCAACAGGTCTTTATCAAGTACTCTAACATTCATGCTAAGAGACTTCTGCTAGCAATGTACAACTTCATATCCTCATGAAATGTGCAGTGGCTCAGAGCTGAATGCTCAGACTGAGATACAAACAGGTACCCTTGCCCTCCTCCCCCCCCTGAAGTAGCCCAAGATTTGCTTTTATTCTGTTTCTACTTCTGACTTATATTTTGCCACTTCAAAAACCCAACCATAATCTTTAGTGGAGGATCTTAGATCACAGACATCAAAGCTGGAAGAGATCATCTTTCCAACAAATGAGAATAAAGTGCCCTAATAAGAGATTAGTCAGAGAATAAGCCTCTCTCACTTGATGTCAGTCAAAATACCCTAGGTTAACACTTTACAAGAAAGCAAGAATTTCATACTTATTAAGAAGTCAGCACATGTACTGTTTTCACATAAAATTGGGAATGATCAGAATTTTATGAATTCGAGTCTCTGGTATATTATTTTTCTCTCATTTTGAGTATATTCCTGCTCTGACCTTTCTCCCTCCACAGACTAATTATTTTTTGTTTGTAAACATATTTGCATAATGTTTTTAACCAAATCATAGTCATCTGAGCAAACAGCAAGTAGGAAGGTTATTAAATGATAAAGCTCCAATTTCTGTAACTTTCAATTACTGAAACAAGATTAGGTGAATGCTACAGGGAAAACACAATACAAAGTTTGGGAAATACTGTGTAGAACATTTGAGCATCTCTGGGAAACACACCAAGTTTTTCTGGATATTCCAGAGCCTTAACAAGCTTCTTTTACCTTAGAAACTTCAGTGCTCTAAGGCTACTTCAGAGGACACTTTCTCAGTAAACATAAGGCAGATCTCACAGGATACTTCAGGTTTAGACTAAGGGGTACTGACAAAGTTTAAAGTTAGAAACACAGTGAAAAGGAGAAATGGAGAATCAGGGAAGAAAATTTAGTTTCAAGAATTTGTGAAGTGACAAAGAGCACGAAGGTGGCTACTAAGACAGGAAAGATCAAAGTGTTTCTGCAGTGTAGGCAAGATGTGCATTACAAATGCTGGCAGGATGGTGAGAAGACAGTGGCTGGGATTGCAGATCAGGATTGGGATACATTAGGCCCGTATTCAGGCACAGCCATCATCAACAGACTAAAAGAGGCACTAGAAAGATCACAGTGAAAAAGGACAGGGGTTGCTGTCGGAGCTGTTGGCACACGCAATGCACTCACCCATTCATGTTGGGCTTCTTAGTGCTTTTTCCACCAGACATTTATATGTTGGAAACCTTCTTGACAGGAGAAACCAAACCAAAGAAAGCCCTCCTCAATCCATACATTAAGCCTGCTAACCAGCCCCACTGACAGCAACCATAGTTTGTGGTATGGGAACCTCTGAAGCATTCCCTCCCAGTAGGCAGCTCTGGAGACACTTTTTGAATATGATCTGAAATGTTGTGTGGAGCTTAGTGAAAGCTGCTTCTCTCTTATCCTGTTACTATAAGTAAACTGCTGTGCCTGTCACAAAACCTTACACTAAAAAGAACTAACTATTCACAACGACAGACACCATTGCTCCTTTGAAAGAAAAATGTCTCTGGAATAGCCTGGAAACTAAGGAAGTTACTGCTAGTAAGGACAGCTAAATAAGACAATAAATGTTCTGACTAAACTCCAAGTGGCCATAGCAAGATCACTGTTTTATATTTTTATTCAATGGAGATAAAATATATATA
>JMFS01063381.1:0-20012 GCA_000699545.1 Podiceps cristatus
GCCCCCCGCTACCACAGCCTTGCCACGCAAACTCAGCACACCTAGGTAAGTTCAGTGCAAAAAAGTTCACAGTACTCTTAACTCTCTCTTCCCTAATTAACCTATTTTTGTACATGTCTGTGAGAAGCAGGACTGCAGTTCTCTCCCCCAGCCTGCATTCAGGATGATGATGTTTGATTACACAGACAGTAAAAACTGCTGTGACTAATGTTATTTGATAAATGTTTTCTCTACACTGTCACTTTGATCTTAGTAGAAAATTTAATTTTCAACTGCCAACAACCAATACAAAACACAGTAGGGCACTGGGAGACTACTAACTGTTCTCCCTTACAAGGCCAGCATACTTGACATTGGCTCAAGGCAGGAGTAAAATGAAGTAACACAGGAGCAAGCAGATAGTTGCTCTTCCTCTACAAGCTTCAAAGTCTTCTACTAACACACCACATACCTGAGAAAACGGAATGCTGGAAGTGGTTCACAGCTGGGAAGATGACAACAGCTCACCCAGTACCCCCGAGATGCACGGCCCAACAGGGGTAGGCATGCAGATAAGCTGCCTCAGCAGCACCTACTCGCTTGTTTCTCTCCCTTGCAGACGTTGGGGAACCCAGCAGCCGCTCCGCGACACAGCCATGCTGGAAATCAGGCAACAGAGCTGAGCCTGGTACCCACACTACAAATTGTTCGACAGCCAGAGGTGAGCAGGAGGGCGGGTACAGTTCTCCTAGCTGGCTCTCCCTCCATCTCCTATTGCATTCTTCAGGCTGTGAAGGGAGCACCATGTATGATTTCTCCTAGAAGACTGGAGTCTGCCAAAAAACCCCAACACTTCATATGCAATCTGTGCATCATATTGTTTTCAATATCGTGGATGTGTCTATAGAAAGTCCCAAAGCATGACAGAGAGCACATACAAGCTCTTTTGTTGGTACATCAGCATATGAACTGGAACAAAAAAAGATCTTGCCCTTCCTTTATAACAATACACTTCTCTCAGTATTGATTATAGGGCTGGCAGACAACCATATGTACATCTAATGCCGCAGCTCAAATTCTGTGTCCAGTTCTGGGCCCCTCACTGCAAGAAGGACATCAAGGTGCTGGAGCGCGTCCAGAGAAGGGCACCGAAGCTGGTGAGGGGTCTGGAGCACAAGTGCTGTGAGGAGCGGCGGAAGGAGCTGGGGTTGTTTAGTCTGGAGAAGAGGAGGCTGAGGGGAGACCTCATCGCTCTCTACAACTACCTGAAAAGGGGTTGCAGGGAGTTGGGTGTTGGTCTCTTCTCCCAAGGGTCTAGTGACAGGACGAGAGGAAATGGCTTCAAGTTGCGGCAGGGGACAGGACGAGATGGCTTCAAGTTGCGGCAGGGGAGGTTTAGACTGGATATTAGGAAAAATTCCTTTACTGAGAGAGTGGTGAGGCATTGGAATGGGCTGCCCAGGGAGGGGGTGGAGTCACCCTCACTGGAGGTGTTTAAGGAACATGTGGATGAGGCATTGTGGGACATGGTTTAATGGGCACGGTGGTGTTGGATGGTGGTTGGACTTGATGATCTTACAGGTCCTTTCCAACCTTAGTGATTCTGTAGGCTCCAGCTAAGAAGGGTGTTACTTCTTGTTTTCCTCCTTAGGGTGCACACCTGTACAGGATAGTACATGATTCGGCATAAAGGTTCTGCAAAATTAGTCTGTGTAAATCTGTAGCCAGCAAGCAGTTTTGACAGTTACTACTGCAAAGCACAAGTCAAAGTAACAAGACTGCAAACCAGAGAAAGGAATCTTCTTGTTGTGCTTAAAAATGCTTTTATTCAAAAGAAGAAATAGGGTTAAGGAAACTTCTATTTCAGTAAGGAAATACTTAATTCACATTTTACATATGAAATAGTACAAAACAATCATCCAGTGACTATTACAGCGATCGTTGGAACTCAGGCCATTTTCATCCACAGCAATCAAAAAACCAATTTTTTTGGTAATCCTGAAAAGTGTAAATCACATTGTTACCAAAGTAAAGGTGTCCAGCCTGCTTTCTCAAGTTTTAGTATTAGTTTGATATTGTTCTTGAGATACTTCTACTCTGAGATGCTTAATGCTGTTTGCTGCAGCAGCAGTACATGATGACCTCTTCCAATGACTCTATGAAAGAGTGCTAGAATCAAAGCTCACTCAAATCAGTACATGTACTCCGAATGAGTCCCAAATTCTGTAATCATTAATTGCATTTGGGATACATCTAAGTATTTATCTTTGTTGGTATAAAAAGATAGCCAGTTAATTCTGCTTTTAAATGTAAGAGACAAGCGATTCTGAGGCTTAATGCTTCCCTACCATACATACGCGCAAAGATTTTTCTTATATGCTGTCACTCACCAGCAATAAGCTGTCTGCAGGAAGCAACAGCCCTTTTAGTCTCTGCCTCATTCTTTACAGACGATACTAACCAAAGACAAAGATGATGAGGGCAGCAGTACTTTTCTGATTGTATTCCAGATCTTGTCCCTCTGCTTCTTCATGTGCTACTTATTTATCATGTAAGTAGAATAAAGCATAGTTGCCTTCTGGGATGGATATGAAACTTACCATGAAAAGATCCAACTGGTTTTACCTGCCCTATAGGCACAGGTCTCCTCTAAAATATGCTGATATTGAATCACACCAATGAACTTTAAATGAATGCCCAAACAATAGATATGAAGAGATTAATAGAATGTGGTTGGTTGGTTTGACTTTGTTTGCTTGTTTGTGTGGGATTTTTTTTGTTTGGTTGGTTATATTTATTTATTTTAAACAAACCAGTGAAGAATAGCTCTGAAATTAGATTCCTTATACTGCATTAACTCAGGAAAGCTTAGTACTGTATCTTTTATACTCTGTTTAGCAAACCCACAGCTCCATAGAAATGCAGGTTAATGGAACTAGAAATTGGTATCCTAGGCAAGGAATGCTGCTTTTGATTAAGTGTTTGACAGAGTGGAGAAGATGGACAATGATGTCATCATAGCATCAGTGTGTCCACATACTTCACTTGTCAGAAAAGAAGTGCTAGCAATAGCTAGAAATGATGCATGCTTAATACTTTTCACTGGCAGTCATCCGTCTAGTGATAGTCTTCCCCTGACAACAGAAAGGCAGTTTTTTAAGAAGTATAGATGTGGCATGTTTAAGTTTGGTGAACATGCCCCACAGGCTACAGGGTTTTGTTCTTGTAGAAAAGCAGCTCTTACGGGGAGGGCATGAAATCTTTCTCCTGGTAGCCAGCCCCCAGGGCCAACATTTTATGAGAGGGTACTCATCAGCAATCACTCCGAAGTTCCAGAGTGCTACCTCAACAGGGCTCAGGGAAAGCGGATGTACTGTGCAGGATGCAAGCACAGGTCAGCCTAAGACTTTCAGGGGCTGCAACTTGTTTTTCTTTGAAATGACTTTTGCACATTTCCACCCTCAGTAGCAGTAATAACATGCTGTGCTTCAAATTTTATCTAAACAAAGACTGTAGGATTGTTCTTCAAACCAATATTCAATTTTAACTTTAGATGATAACACCATGTAACAATGTCAAATTAAATCCAGGACAGCAGATTCGCTAGCCCTAACACTGGCTATTTGTTGGCGCTCAAGGAGAGAGCCTCTGTTTCTGTCAGCCCAGCTAAAACAGTAACAGAACATAATGGAAAATCCAAGTCAGAAAATCCGTTACGTTTCCACTAAGTGGAAATGATACTGCTTTTTGTATCAACACTCAAATGTCTCCAAAAGAAATGCTGACTTCCTAAATACCTTCACTATAGCCAATCTCAAAACTCCTGGCATCTGACACACAAGTCTGATTTCCTCTTGCTGAAGATGAGACTTTCAGAGAGATGTTAAAGCTATTGATGTTCTAGCTTGATACAGCTCTGGAAACTGCTTATTGTCAAATGCAAGACTTCAAACATTTAAGCTGCAGAACTCAATGAAACATTTCCTCCTCTTTCCCGTCCTTTAGTTAACAGACATATTTTAGGCCATGTACTCCAAAACACTAATCAGAGACCGTCACATGGTCCTTGCAAAAGGAGCTGAAAAGTTTAATTAGCTAAGCTATGGCAACCTGACAAGCTCCCACACGTCAGTTGACCCATGGTACTGGGGTCAAAGAGCATGCAAATAATGAACTGATTGTTTTTCTTTGAGATTAGAATCTTAAACTAGCAAACTAATGCATTTTACTTTTAATTTAACAGACTAAGAAACAACAAGTCAAAGTGCCTAAAAAGTAAGTTAAACTCTAATAATGTAGATCTCTCTGAATTCAAGAGGAAATGCACTTTCATGGAATCATCTCCATTCCAAAAAGCTATCACTCATATCAAAACAGTCTCATACTGGCAGTAAAAAAAAAAGCTGATACTAACCTGACAGCTGCTGTCTAGCATATTCCAGCTGCTAAGATGACCAACTCTGAGTTTAAGAACCAGTATTTGCCTTGCTATTAGAAGGTCTGAGTAACATAGTGTCAGACACAGGACTTGAGTCCTCAGAGCTTTTTTTGCCGTGAAGATATGAAGTATGTGCTACTGTTTGGGAAAGACTGGAGGCTCCATATAGAAGTAAATGTTAGGGAACAGGCTTGCCTTTTAAAAGGGTCACAGAAATGTCCTTAATGTTCCTTACCCAGAGCTGTCCTAACAGTTAACTTGCTTAATCTAGGAGAGAAAGGAAAAATCTCTCTTCTGAACCCAACTTACATTCTCCAGTCTGTCATTTGAAAGATGACATGCTATGTTTCTGTCTCTCTCACCCCTTTGCTTTTTTTTTTTTAAAGTGATGTTATTTCTACCACAGTAAGATGCGCCCCTCCCCCCCCTTTTCTTTGAGACATTGTAATAGCCTGTAATTACCTGGGGAGTACCACACTCCATTACAGAAGTTAATGGAATTAGGTGGTACTTCTAACAAATAGATTCCTAAGTGTCATAAAAGAGCCTTTTTTTTTTTGTGTGCTAATTCTGTTAGAACACAGAACTAAGTCATTCTCACACTAGTGTATTTATTCTAATCATAAGTCATTGAAGGGCTTCAGGTGGTGCTGGTGCCCAGGGACATAGACCATTCAGAGAGTTTTTGTTCAGAAACACTGGAAGTATCACATTCTCCCTGAGCACTTAGCTCCCATTTTAAAACAAGTGAAACATTAAGAGGTTACCTTGATCTATTCCTTCTGTTCTTTTCCTCTTTAAATTTAAAAGTGCCTTTTGCTGCTCTTTTAGAACTTCTGCAGGACAGTTGGGTCTTGGCAGCTCGTTTCCTGGAGTGGGTCCTGGTCGGTTACTGAAATACTTCTGTTTCAATGCCTTAATGATAATGGAAGAAAAATAACCAAGTAATTAATATAAAGTGTCAGAACACCGTCTATAAAGAGGTTGTAACAAAATAAAGCACTTACAATTGCTACTTCAAAACTGCTTGGACACTTTATTAGAAGATGGCCTTGGGGCAAGTCAAGATTTTGTGTTCTCAATGACTACCTACAGCACTTTGATTTGTAAGCCAAAAGATAATTGTGTACTGTTATATTTTTAACTAGTGCTCAGACATCCTAACAAAACTGTAGACCTCACTGCGGGAGGTCTTGTACAAACAGCAAGTTTCTAGCTCTGAAGAGCTTATGTTCTGAATAGACAGATGACAAGAGGATAAAGAAGAAAGAAGGAATAAAGAAAGATTAAAACACCATCTGTTTTGCTAGCTTTTAAGATAGGAGTTTCCCCAAAATTTCTGCAACCATGCTATTTCTACACTGTAAACTGTGAGAAAAACTAGATTGAATTAGAGCAGAAGACAAACACAGTGAGCAGGGTTAATTTCATGCAGTGGAATTACATACCCTATTTTATTTTAGGAATTCCACAGTTTCCATAAACTGTGGTTTGGGAAAAGAAACTGAGCTGTCTCTTAGGCAATCATTACTCCTGCTTATGCCAGTTACGTGGTATTCAGTGCCAGCTATAAATCAAGCCAATACAGTAAGCACAAGTTGTTTCTGGCCTTAAGTTACGGCACCGTCAATAAAAATGCTAGACTACAAAAATCGTATGTATTCAGTATTCAAGAGACCATCCTTACAATATGACCTATAAAATGACTTCATACATATGAACTAGTACAGAGGTGTCCCAAGCATAGCAGAACTCATTGTTTGGAAACTTACATTGAAAATTCTTAAAGATGGTAACCAAAAAATCTGAATGTGCCCTAAAAAAGTCTTCTAGTAAAAAGATATGTAACACATGCACTGATCCCCTGGACTGGGATCTGCTTTGTCTAACAAGCAATGTGGGAGTCCTGGCCTTCAGGAAACAGTGCTGTTTCTTCCATGCTTCCCTAACAGTCTAAGGTGACAAAAATACTGTTTTGAAACTGCCAACTACTGTATCTTCTTCATAGCAGAAATCAGTAGTCTGAACTAGAATATTTTCATTCAAAGTCCTTCATTCCTCTCCATCAAGGAGTACTGAAATTGTGCTCAGGATTTCAGATCATGGTGCTGGTTTACATCACCACAGAATTTCATGTTAAGAAAGAATCAAAAAAAGTTTACATGAAACTGAAAAAGGGACTGGATGCATTAAGGATGAAAAACTTTCAAAGCCAGGGAATGAGATATGCTATGTTAAGACTTAAGCTTCAAGCTTAAGTGACTGAATTTTGAATGTCTGAAGTCCATGACTCATACACCTTTTAGTTGTCTGTCTTTGCTCTACATTGGGAATAGAGGTGATCAGTCAGCATTATTCATGCCTGTCAGAGTTCCCTCTATAAAACAACGGAAATATGTTTCTAGTATTTCACAGACAGAGCTATATGACATTTCATTTTAGACCTGGCTTACTGGCTTCAAAGCACATTTATCTGATATTAGCAGTTGGTTAATGGACATCAGGACATAATGCAAGCGTACTATACCTGAGTAGCTGTAATCCTAGTGCAAGGATTAAATGTGAATAAGCCTTGCAGAAGATTGAGCAAATCATCGCCAGCTGCACTGAAGATATGTTGAAGTGGCATTCCAGGGAAAGACTTAAATGTGACATAATCTGGAAGACTTGTCATCCCCTACAAAGACAAAATGTATGTTTTTCAAGTTAGAAAGCATTTAGCTCCCCTTTTCACAGAAAAAGGAAGTTCATATGGCTGTCTTTCCACAGAAGGAAATTATCTTTCATAACACCTTGCTAATACTTCAGCACTGAAATAAGTGTAAGAATAGCAGGTAATAAAGACTTCTTTTTTTTTTTAAATAACTGTTACAGTTGTCTCACACTTTCCCTTTCCAAGTGATCTGTCCTTCCCTTGCTTTAGTGGTAACCAGTCCAAAAGCAAAAACTGCTAACAAAGAAAGCATGAAAGAACTTCAGAGGGGACACAGACAAATGAATTAAAATTAGCTTCACCTTCTTTTGCAAACTGACATGGTGGAAGATTCACAAAAGAGCCAGACTGCATTTTCTCCAAGTTAATAATGCAGTGTCCTCCTCAAAGTTATCTGATCATCATGAGCATCTTGAGCTGCTTTTGAAATGCACAAGTGATTAACTTTTTATTTGCAGAGCAGAGGGAGGAAAGGAAAATATGCCAAGCGGTTAAACAGATGAATTTCTTACTTTTTTCTCCTGTAGTATGAAATCAGTCCCATTGTATTCATATTCTATCATAAAACCAATCTGGTTACAGACAATTATCCAAACATATTTTAATAGTATTTTAAGTATTTTAAACATCTAGTCACCACACTTCAGTAAGTTTATCCAAGCAAAATAAAATACTAACACTGAAGTGAAAGTGTGCTCACTTCTAATCTTGACAGTAAAAGTTTCAATTCTTGAAATGCATGGATTTGCAAATTAATTTGGGAATGCATCACCTCTTTCGTGCCAGCAAATGTCCTGTTCTCTCCTTTCCCCACCTATATCTTAACTCTTCCTCTCCAAAGAAAGGAGAAATGTCATTGCAAAAGTCTTCATGTATTTCATTTAGAATCCTGGAACAAGAGAATTGTGCGGGGCTAGTAGTGCCTTATATGATACTTGTACAGCTATAGCTCCATTTGGTGTCCATATACCATGGCATCTGAGCAGCATTCACACAAAGGAAAAGCGGCAAGGAGAGGGCGCAGAGGTGGGATGTGATGACTGGTTAACAAGTCCAGAGAGCAATTCCACAACTCAACTAAAATACAGGATGTTCTGACCAGGAAATTCTGGACCCCCGGTGCCCATCAGCTGTTCCAAGTTGCTTTCCTGAAGAAGCCATGCCCCGCTTCCTCTCAGCCTGCTGGATAACCATGGTTATGTAGGTCAGTTTGCATCTTGACATTAAGTTTAGCTCAGTATTAGTGAATTACTGGATTTACTGTCATCTCAACCTGGATAATGATACTACTGATTTGTATTCGTTACTGCACCATTATTCTCAGATAAACTGTTTATACCTAAAGCTGTTGGCCTGGAATCTGTTACCACATCCTGAACCTGTAACTTGGCTGGGCCACATCAGGCATCTTAAGTGGGATATGGTACACAGCACCATTACCTGCCACAACCCTGTAGCAGGTGCCCTATTTGGCTGTTTTGACCTGCGCATAAACACTAGATTCTCTGACAGAAGGAAGAACATGTTCCTTTTTCCCTAGCTACATTAATTAGAGCAATGCAGAAAGGTAAAAACATGAAGGGGAAGTTACTCTACCTGTTCTTTTTTTTGCTCACTGTCTCAGAAATACTACACACCATTTAACTGCAGCCAAAGCCTGAGCTGCCTCCCTACAAAAAGGATTAGCTCAAGCCCAGCAGGATACGCAGCCTGCCCTGGAAGACAGGACTCTGGCCACTGCCTGTGTTAAAAGCATGCAGGCTTGCATGGAGAAATTGGGGTGCTTCGTGGTCCCCCTGGTGGCAGCACCAGCCTGAGAAACACTTGTCGGCAGCTGGAAGTTACGGAAAAGTGAGTTTCTGCAACAAAAATACATAAAGCTTTATATATTGACCATGATGACTGGGAAGGAGGTATTTGGTCTCATTTGGATTCCAACAATAATACATCAAATTCTTGAAGCCCAACCAGACTTACAAATCCTATCAATTATTGAAACTGAGTATGATACTAATGGAGGCATAGCAAGTATCTCTACATGCCCTTTCACAAACAGTCCTTGCTTCATTTGGCTAGGTGTATCGCAAACCTGTTACTGTGAATTACTTAGCCTTGCAAATACAAGGGGGGATACCATACAAATTTCAGAATCGGAAGCCCAGACGCTCACTTTAGGGTCTGGAACCTGACTACAAATTCCAGCAGAATATGCAGGCTCTGTGTTTTGAGCGTCAACAGCTTATGTCCAAAGAACAGTGCCCTGAGATGAGAAGGCCCTGGCTATTTCCTGGCCAATCCCACAGATTTAGAATTGAGCATAGGTAGGTGGGTTTCCAATCCCGCTTTAGATGTAGCCCCTGTGGCAGGTGAAGACCTATGGTGACATCATCCCACTGAGACATGGTGATGCCTACTAGTCAAAAAAGGTCCACTCAGAGGACACGTAACATCAATAGGCACTGGCCTTACAGGTGCAGCACCCAGCCCCATATGGTCCCTGCTGTTACAAAGGGTAGTTTCTGCTGTGCCTGTTCTGTTATCTTTCTGTCTCCCTGAAAATGCAGCTATAGTTACCACCAAGTCCTGCTGTGCCCACAGAAGTGAGAAAGCTCCCTAAGCACCCTGAAACGTGGACAGTCTCTTTGGCCCTGAGCATCCCTGAGCAGGCAGTACAGAGAGTCCCAGCACCAGTGTTACTGGCCCTTGCCAGCACCCCACATTGCGCCACATGTTGTCCCGTTGGAGGTAAAGGCCCAAGTGCCCCTCCTGCCATTCCATCAGCTGGAGCCTGGAAACCCTAGCTGTGCATTACCCAAGCTTATTAGAGGTCCAATTAGCCCCACATGTCAGAAGCCACCAGTCTCTCTGAGGTGCTATGGAAGGTGCAGTTTATATGGACTTGGACTTCCAACCTAGTGGCAGATGTCACCATCAACAATAAATTGTATTCGCATTGATTACCTCACTGATACACATGCTCGGCTTTCTGTCATGAATAGATCATGCACTAGAGGGGACCTCTTCCCTCGCAGTGCAGTAGTCGGTGGGTTCACAGGACCACCATAGCTCTTCCTGTAGTCACAGTCAAGTATGACTTCCATAATAGACATACAGCCCCAGGATCTGCAGTTTTGGGAGATTCTGTCTTAGATATGGACCTAGTCACAGGCCAAACCTTGCACAATGCTCAAGGCAATGTATGGTGTATTGGTACTTCTGAACCAAGCCACTTGCTAGTTCTAGTAAGTAGCTCTCCTACCTCCAATGACCCATGTTGTTAATTTACAGCAGCACCCGGTAAAACCATGAGCCCAAACCAGTCACCTACCTTCCTTCTCACGGGACTGAAAGAACAGGAAGTAGTCATTGTCATTCACATCCATGCCTTGTTTAGCAACCCTATCCAGCCAGCGTGCAAACCCAACAAATGGATCTTGGCATCTGACTGTTGACTCCCATGGCATAGATTCTGCCTCCTCTCTGCTTCACGCAACAGTCCTACTAGCTGCTGAAGTACTCAATACTATTTGACTTGCTTCTTACCTATGGATAGCAGTTTTGGACGTTAGAGATATATTCTTCCAGTGCCCCATCCACTCAAATGACCAAGGTCACTTTACTTTTACATGGAATAGCATTCAGTACACCTTTACTCATGTACCTTAGTATTATCACCATAGTCATACCCTTACTCATGGTCTTTTAGCCTTAGCTGAAGTTTCTTCCATTCCTGATCTCTCTTGCCACCAGTATACCAATGACATTCTCCTGGGCAGACCAACACATTAATCTGTTTCACAAGATAAAACCTTCTTAATTTCAGCCCTGAAAGAACTGGGATCTTTCTATTCCTCCCTGTAAATGCCAGGGTCCCGTTTACATCCTACAAGTCTCTGTGTGCTGGTACCAAATGTAGTCCTGAAATAGCCTTGCAATCTGTTTTATCTTTACCTACTCCCTTCTCCAAACACAACCTCCAGAGATTTTAGGCACTTTATAAATTATGACATGCCCACATCCCTGACTTTAGTCAGCTAGTTCATCCTCTGTATTCCTTGCTGCAAAAAAATTTCACCTAAGACTAGAACACAAGTCATCAACAGGCCTTAACCCATCTCCTAAAAAGTATTCAATAGTGTTAGTATCTAGGACCCCTCCCCCCTACTGGCAGATTTGAACTCAGGGTCCAGTACAGTAGAAGTGGTGCCTGGTGGGGACTGTTCCAGGAAAGAGATGCCAAGGATCCTACCCCTAAACCAATCCATTTTGGGAGCAAGGGGTGGCAAGATGCTCAAACTTAGTATTGTGAACAGGAGTGTGCTTTACTTGCCACCTTCCTTGCCTTTTCTGACATTGACAAACACCTTGGGGATTGTCCCCTTAAGGTTTCGCATCCTATTCTTCATTATATCCTTCACAACATCCTCTTTCCTGAAGGATGAGCTCAATCCATTGTCACTCAACATTGGGTTCTTGGTATCCCTGTCATCACTGATGGAGCCCAACCTTCAGGCCCCAACCATTGTATGTCACCTGCCTTGCCTTTCCCATTCTTGTAGCTACACGTAATCACTCAGATTTGCCTAATGCTTTTACCACCCCACAGGTGGGTGCCTGGTTTACTGATGGCTGAGCATTCCTTTGCAGTAACACCTGGTTTGGGTGTGACACCGCTGCCTATACCACTGATGGCTAAAGAGTTATAGCCACTTGCCATGGCACTGCCCAAATGGCTGAAGCTCCTGGCCCTCTGCTTAGCCATTTGCTCCTCTGCCCATACTGTCTGACCCCTGGCCTGTTCTTCTGGGTGCACCTGGTGGCTTTCCCTCTTGGAAAGTGTGCTTCTTCCACACCCTTACTGCAGAAATTAGGGGCCACCTTCTTTGGGAAGATATTGCATGCTTTGGCTGTGGGCCATGTTGATCCTATTCTTCCCACCCCATGGCTGAGGCTAGGTGGAATGACTGAGCAGATGCCACTGCTGCAATCAGAGAGGTGGAAGTGGTAGTGGACACTGACAGCCATGATAAGTTGTTAGCAGCCCAACAGTAGCAGATGAAACTGAGGAAGCCTTAGCCCAATTCACTTAACCCGTGAACTGGAACGCAGAACCATCATTGTAGCTCACTGGTTGCACAACCATTGGAGTGATCCCACTGTTAAAGCTTTGGCCCAGGTTGAAGCACACTGTGGAATACATCTTCAAATGTAGTGAACTGAATGTATTCAACTTGCATTGACCAATGGGACAACCTGGCTTATGGAACCTCATTATTTTAACACCAGTAGGAGGCAAACCCCACAGCTCCCTGGCATGGAATCCTTCCCTGAGACTGTATTATACCTCCATAGCCCAAGAGCAGAATGTCTCAGTTAACTGTGGGATTGTAAACAATTCAAATGAGAGATACCTCTGTATCAGTTAAGGGACCAACACATCAGTGGATCAGCAATCAGTGTGTTGTATGCCTACATTAACCCTTTTGTAGCATCGACTATTGAAACAAGCAAAGAAGCAGGCACAACAAACTAATAATCATGGGACTGGAGATCAAACAAATTCTAGAAAGTGTCATGTCTGCCCCACCCACAAAAAGTCAAACATAGTTGTCAGGAATTCCTTTTAGGATAGCCTTGCACCATTAGGGGGATATGGAACATCCTACTTTACCTAATTGTTATCCTTATTTTGAGTGGCTTCTTACTTGTTTTAGTTGTCATATTAAAGATTTGTACTTGGCTTTTGGCTCACACTGTTCTGATGGTTTCACAGCACACCACCTTAATGACCGCCTTGTCTCCATTTAACCCTTCAGCACTCCATGACCAGACTCTCCTCCATACCTGACACTCCCAGTGAGGTTGGTAGTGTCAACATTGGTCTCAGCCTTACAGTGCCATGGCAAGATACCACCCACCCTTTCCACAACAGTCACATAAGCAAGGGGTGAAAATGGTGGGCTAGTATTGCCTTATACAGTTTCTCCTCCACGTGGTAACTGCACATCTTAGATGGCTATAGCTTCACTTGGTGATTGTGCACTACTTAAGGTACCATTCAAGCACCATTCACTCAAACAAACTGCAGCACGGAGGGAGAGCAGAGGCTTGATGCAATGACTAGTTAGCAAGTCCAGAGGGTGATTCCACAACTCAGCTACAAAAGAGGACAGTCTGATCAGGGAATTCAGAACTCTCCATACCCATCAGCTGGTCCAAGTCACTCAAAGTTACGTCCTGCTTCCTGTCAGTTTGCCTGATAACCATGGTTAGGTGGGTCATTGTGTGCCCTGACACTACGTTTGGCCTGGTATTAGTGAATTACTGAATTTACTGTCATCTCAGAGATAATTGTGCTACTAATTTGTATTTGTTACAGTACAGTTACTCTAAGATAAGTTGTTTATCCCTAAAGCTGTTAGTCTGGTGTTTCTTACTGTATCCTAAAACCGTAACTTATCCAGGCCCACTTAAGTCCCTACAAATTGCTCCTTCTGCAAGTGAATAAAGCCTTTCAGGTTAAAGCAGACTAATTAATGAAGAATTTCAAGAACACTAAGTAATAACCATAATTTCACATCAATAGCCAAGGGAAACTGGATACACACAGAAAGTTTCATTAATGTTGCTTAATGTTACCAACACTGCTATATTGATCAGAGATTTGCCAAGAGAAACAGTAAATCTCAGTTGCTTATCCCCCAGTTTGTCAGATCAGGCAACTGCCTTCTGAAAACCTACTCAACTGTTCTGGTATACCCTTTAATTTAATTTCAAAAGCTAAAATAGAGAGTATCAAGTAAAACTAATGCCAGTCTATTAAACAAAAGGACTCACAGGCCACTGTTCTTCTGTTGGAGTGCCCAGTGTTTCAAAAATCCTTGTCAGCTGGTCGAGATCAGAGTCTCCAGGCAAAAAAGGAACCTAGAAGGCGGCAACAGCATTTGATTGAATTAACTTCTGAACTTCAGTTCTAGAGAGGAGCTTCGAGCTATGCCTCATAGTTGTGGGGCAAAACATCTTTATATACCAGCTGCTCACAAACAGGCACTCTTGAGTATTTGAGGCTTTCTACTATGTCCAAATAGATTCTGAAGGTTTCTTTCAGCCCAGGCTTGATATCATTGACTTGACAGCAGAGTGCTAAACATAAGCTCACCACCACATTAATGTAAAATAACTAAACACAGGAGAGGAAAGATCTGACATCTCAGTTGTGAGTTTAAAGCCTGTTGGTCACAGTGACAGAGTATGCAGAGTTGGACACAGGGACAGAGTATGGATGTACCTATGATGTCATGTTTCTAGAAGGATAGCAAATGAAAACTGATAGAAGCCTGTGTGAAAGGGTAACTACTCCAGTCCTCAGTGTTATCTACTCAACCTTCCCCAAGGCAAGCTTGTGACAGTTCATTGCAAATTTTTATCCACCTGTTTTTAAAGACTTCCAATAATTTTGATGCTTATGGAACCTCAGACTATTCCAAACCTTCAGTTTCCTTCCAAGTTAGCAAGTTTTTGGAAGATATTTTCACCCTTCTCCTCTTCCTTTCCTAAATAGTCTAATTGCCTTCACCTGTTGCTATTAGCAGAAGCAGCCCACAGATGGAGTTGTGATGCACTGAAGAACAAATACAAAATGCTTACATTTGAAGACTTACCCTGAGAAGCAATTCAGCTAAAATACAACCAACAGCCCACATATCGACACCAACGCCATACATTCTAGCACCAAACAATAGTTCTGGAGCTCGGTACCATCTAAAAAAAAAAAAAACAACCACAATTTGGGAAAATTGTCTGGCTTTGCTCATGTCAAGTGCTGTATATTGTAGCAATGTAAGAACCACAAAGAGGACACTGCTCCTACCTATGTGCTTTTCAGACACTGAAGAGAGAAACAAAAGGCCTCACAGGGTAGAGCGTAAGAAAGACTGAAAAAAATTGTGCATTCCTCACCCGAGTCACACATAACCACAAATTAACTACTGTTTCAACAGAGTTAACAAGGAATAGAACTGCAGATGTGAAAAAGCATTTAACAGGCAGGTTTGCATGTTATAACTCAAAATCCTATTTAAACTTCATTGAAGGGATAAAGAATTCCTTCCAGCTTCCAAAAATTTCCATACCAACAAGTATAGAGACTAGTTTGATGCAAAATGATCATTGAAAGCATTTGTTTAAAACAGCTACTTCTACTGCCTAAGAACAATCAAGTTTACTGCAATGATCTTATACACGCTGCATTTGAAACTGTTATAATTTCTGACTTTTGAATAAGGTGTTAAAACAAACCAGCTTTGCCTGAGCAGTTTTAGCATTGCAGCAGACAAAGGGAAATACCTTCTGTATTTTGTAGTCCTGCTTTTTAAAGCATATCTTAAATAAGCATGCCATAAATAACATTAATAAATATTTTAATTGGCTGAAGCTTTTGTCTCATAATAGGCAGTGTGACTAGCTACAAAAAAAGAGATCCTAGATCTCATGATTAACAGAAAGTGAGTTGCCTTGCTCTGAAAGCCAGGCTTATAGGCAGATACATATTATTTCCATGCATTTCGAAAGAGTATCATACCCCAGAACAAACCCATGGATGCATATTCTAGCTGTTCTTACAGAGACTTTGCTAAACAATGCTTTCTTGTGTTTTCTTTATGAGGCCCTTGCCAAAACAGCCATATCACATGAGCTAGATGCCAAACTTTGAACGCATTGACATGGCATATTTCAAGTGACACTGCACAACAGCTACACAACCACTATGTAAGAAACAAAATGTCTTACCTTGTTACTACCTGGTGTGTATAAACTCTGTTTGGGCTTCCAAAAGATTTTGCCAAGCCAAAATCAGCCAGTTTTAAAACCCCATTTTCATCTAACAACAAATTATTTGGTTTAAGATCCTGTCAGTACAGAAAGCAAAGAATTAATTTTGTCAGTGTTGATAAAACCAGAGATATAATGAACCTCCTGAGAAGTATGCCATAATAGAAGCAAAAGCCTGTGTTTTAGAATACTATCAAAAGTCTACATTGTGAGGAAAAAAACCCACACAACCAAAACCCAACCAACCAAACATGAAACCAAGTATTTCATTGTACATGAAAATCATAGTGAAACACATCCATTTGAATATTATCATCTTTAAGCTGCAGTTTAAAAAAAACCACCCGCCTCTTGATAGGTTTTAGCTTTGCTTAAGGAACAGCAGTTCTGTCTTAACTGAATGGTTGCCAAATGAATAATAAGATGATCTTGCAAATATTTCAAATAACTGTAGAAATCATGGAAGTGATACAGTTTAAAACAGTAAATGTGTTGTGGGTTGACCTCTGGCCAGCAGAGAAGCACCCACACAGCCTTTTGCTCACTCCATTCTCACCCCACCCTCAGCAGGACAGGGGAAAGGACAGTAAAAGGGAGAAAAACCTGGGAGCAATAGAAAGGCAGTTTAACAGATGAAGGAAAGAGGGAAATGCCCAAAAAAGCAAGCAATGCAATGGAAATCATTCTCCATCTTCCACAAGCAGACTGATGCCTGTACAGTCTCTAAGCAACAGCCACCTTGGAAGCCAAAGCTGCCCACCCCCTCCACCCTCCCTCCCTCCCTCTGCTATTTGTATTGCTGAGCATAGTGTTATGTGGCCTGCAATAGCCCTCTGGGCAACTTGCTTCAGCTGTCCCAGCTGTGGCCCCTCCCAGCCTCTTGCTCACCCCCAGCCTAGTCTCTGGGGCAAGGGCTGGGTGGGAAAGAGAGAGAGACAGCCTTGACAGTGCCCAAGTACTGCTCAGCAGCAGCCAAAACCACTGGGTATGTTTTCAACACCGTTGCAAAACACAGCATGACATGGGATGTTGTGAAGAAAGTTAAATCCATCCCAGCCAGACAGTTCACAGTGCTGATCAAAATCATGCACAACTTGAGACACTTTTATATATATATATATCTAAATGATAACCACACAAGTAATTCTTAATATTTCTAGTACTGTTATTGCCTCTCCAAAACAGCTAGCATGAATGCTTATGGACTAAGAACACCTGAACTTCAAAACTATCTTCATTAGACTTTAGACTCAAATTCTACGAAATGTGATTTTTGTTACAGTATAAAGGCTGTCAATGTAGTACACGCTTACCCTGTGTAGAATCCAGTGCTGATGTAAATATTCTAATCCTTGAAGTGTCATCAGCATATATGCCTTGATATGAGACTGTGTCAACACAATACCAGTATCCTTTATGATAACCTGTAAAGTGTTAGATTGATAATAAAGCTTACCGTGCAAGATTAACTTCCATTCTTTCAGCTCAAAAGTTATTTCATCCATTACGACAAATTTTGAATTGCTCATCACATTCTCTATCATTCTCACCCTTTTTCCAGATTAATAGGTCTATTCTGGAGATCAGAAATTGAAATGGGGAGTCCAGATAGCCTACATGAACTTTGCCTAACCAGCAAATGAGAAAATGAGTGGGAAACATGAGGTTATTTTATCTTATTTCCAGGTTGATACTCAAACTTAACAAGACAAAGATGTACACATAAAAATTATAAAAGTGTTAGTAAACTTGAAATTATGTTACCACTTATTCATTCTTTCTCCATGTAACCTACCCATCTAATCTTTGTAAATGCAACAGTTTCCTCTCCTGTTTCAAAGATCAACAGGAGGTATGCCCATTTCACTATTATTTTAACAAATCTACTTATGTTTTCTACATTCTTTGTTTTTTAACATCAATATTCTATGTAAACATACTGTTTGAAAGTATTTTCTACACTAGTCACCAAAATTTGCTTTTTAATATTACTGTCCAGTTCAGTAATAGCCTTTCCTAAGCTTTAAGTTGTTTGAGACTTGCAAAATAGCTAAGACTACACAAATGCCACGTATGCAGCACAAAGTCAATCACAACAGGCTGCAGTCCCAAATGGTGGCCCAAGTGATACCACAGTACAGTTAGATGCTCTGCATACAACAGCATTATGTAGTACTAGAGTATTTTATTTCTCTTTGTAGACTGTATCTTCTTCAGATCTAATTGCTGATTAGTTACTATGTAAACAGAGTGAATCCTCCAGAAACTCTGCTCATTTCTTTAACTTCTATTAGAAAAAAACTGATTTAACCTTTTCAGTCCTGCATTTATCTAGGTTTCAGCAAGCCTGTCAGTGTTTTCTTTTAATATTTTAAATTCTAGCCCCAGTTCATAACAGCATACGTGTAATGAGCTAGCTTAGCAAGTACATTAATTTCAGTCCAGGGTAGGTATAATGTGTACATCTACATATCTGACACGAATTGCCATCTAGGACAGTCTTCCAAAATGAAGAATCTTGCATCAAAACATCTCACATGAAGGCTTCTGCAAAGACAAACTGACTTTTGGAGAATGAAACATCTGCAAGATGCTGATTTGCAAGTAGCTAGCACTGTTACATTTAAAAGAATGGTTCAGGTGCGTGTGATTATAGTACCAGCTCATCACTTGGTATACTTCAGTATCACACTTACTTGAACATGTTCGATGACATTATGCTTAGCAATTGCACTCTGAGATGCTGATCTATGACTGAGGTTCTACGCTCTGACTGAAGACCCAGAAAACTGACATGGTAAACAATCTGTTTCTTGAAGATCATGCTGACAAGTATTTAAAAGTAAAGGCGTTATCAGCTGAGAACTCACAAAATTTGTCAAATTATTTAAACTACTTTTAAGACATTAAAACTACTTTTAATCATCTGACAATGAAAGTCACCTATCACAGGTAAATGTAAGCTTGTTAAAGTAGTATTAAAAAAAAAAAACCCACAACACATTTGAAGATACCGAAATGAAAAAGTCTTTAAAAAAAAAAAATCTTACCTCAAGATCCGTTTCCATAAAATCAAACACTAAACTAATATTGGACTTGTGTCCAAATGCATCTAGAAGCTGTGGAAAAAAAAAACCAAACCCAAACATTATGATGAAACATACTCTCATACTTCCAGTTTTCTAAAATTCTGCACCACTGTAGTCTGCACATGGATTTTCACCTCCTGGTTTAAGTTTTCTGCCTTGTAATACAAAAATTCTTAACTCAGTCTCCAAAAAGTAAAAAAAATCCGCATTAAGCATGGTAATAACATGTTACACAATTCGGGGGGGAAAAACGGACGCGCGGGGAGAGAGAGAGAAAAGAATTAACCTTACCATGTTAGCAACAACAGAATCTAAGGCATACCTTGTCCTCTCCCTAAACTTTGCTGTTCTACAAAACTACCCTCTGTTGAGTCCAGACTAAGTTTTCCCACGGCTTCAGCTCTGTTTCTGCATTAGGCTTACTAACTGCCTTTCAAAGATATTCTTAGGTGTGTATTCATCTTTGTAGCAAACTTCCCAAATAAAACTTTGGAGAATATCCAAACAGCCCTTTCTTAGGATGAAGATGTGCAACAATAAAATCAGTTTTTAATTTGAGATAACACAAGTGTAATGCTGACCTCAAACAACAGATCATCTAGCAAGATCAGTAGAGGCCTCACAATCAGGAAGGTCACTCTTCATGGTGTCTCTCACTCCCTATAGTCTCAGTATGATGACCACGTTGTGCTGTTTTTGGCTGGGATAAAAGTAATTTCTTTCCAGCAGCTACTGTGTTTGGGGTTCAGTATGTGAAGAATGGTGATACTATGCTGATGTTGCTGGTTGCTGCTGAACGATCAAGGACATTTTGCAGTTTCCCAAGCTTTGCTGATGTGCAGGTGCAAACACTTGAGAGGGCACAGCCAGAGTAGTTGATCTGAACTGGCCAAAGAGAGTGTTCCGTACCACAGATGGCATGGCTGGTACAAGTGGGGGTTGGCTGGTGGGCCAGTTCCCT
>JMFS01063395.1:0-17222 GCA_000699545.1 Podiceps cristatus
CAGGTCCCGCGCTTGCTGCTCGCCGCTCAGCTCCGTGGGCGGAGCGGACTTCACGCGTACCTGCGGCGCGAGAAGAGTCCCGTCTTCATCGCCCTCACCGGAGCTGCTCTGGCCCCGCTCCCCGAGCGGCAGTTGTGACCAGGTCAGGCTGCCTTAGCCTTCTGAGGGCCCAGACTCCCGCCTAAAGAGGCAGGCCCAGAGTTACTATAAAAGCGTGCGTTGCTGTTAGGCTGGTGTTCACCGTCTTTCCTTGAAAATGTACAGGGATCAGCAGACTGAAGGGGATGCAAAACTATTGCTCTAGCAACAGCATAATGGTGCCATGGAGGCAGCTGAATGCTGTTTCAGCCTGAAATTGGAAGTTCATTGGAGGCAGTTGGTACAGCTTGGAGTTAAAAAGCACCTGCAAACTTTCCAGGAAATGTTCACAGTGATTTTAGAAGTCCTGTCGCATAGGCAGCACCACCATGTATGTGCAGAGCAGGAGCTGGCAAGAGTGGGAGCCCCCACACTTGGGAGTTACATGCAAGGATGAGTTTAAGACTATTGAAGGTTAAACAACAGCAGACCCTAATACTTGGTACACAGGGTAGTTTTAAGGTGCATCAGTTTCCTGGGCTTATGGCCAGCACTTTTCCATCGTGTGCATTTTATTAGCCCAGAGTTTCCAGAAAACTTACAGACATAAAGACAATTTTCACTTCAAGTGAGGAAACTGCAATTCTAAATTACTTTTGGCTAAGATGGCTCAGGGTTGAGCAGGCACAGTTAGACTGTTCAGTACCAACTCATTGATTATTCTGTAATCATGAATTCTTTTGAAAGCTGTTCCTTTCCTACCAATCGATGGCAGGTTTCAGGAAGCAGAGAAACAAAGAAAAATACATCGAATCACCTATAGTACTACAGCTGTATTTAGTACTATGGATTAATTATGCTAACAGGGTGATAGTCTATTTGTATTTTGGCAGGTTGACTTCACAGTGGCAGATACGGCTAGTACTTCCACTCAGAATTTTAAATTATAACCTATATAAAAAAACCCAGGGCAAATAGCAATTGGAACAAAATTGGAAAAGTTTAATTTAAAAGTTAGTTTAGCAAGACGTTATTAGAATTTGACAGCTCGCTCTTAACTGCAAATATTGCATTATTTTTATAGTCACACTGTAAAAGAAGGGAAGAAGTGGAAAGAGCGCGTATAGAATAAGGACAGCAGCTAGATTTTTGTCATTTGGATCCAGACATCAGCATAGGGTTTTTTTGCCAAAACTTCAGATACACAAATCAGTTGCACATATTCCAGATTACAGTGTTCCATCTTAAAAAAAAAACCCCCAAAAAACCCACAGAAACCCAAAAAACCCACAATATATTTTTAAACCACACAAATATTTTTAAAGTGAAAGTAGAAATTGCATTTACTAACAGATGTACTTTAGTTCCTAAGGAGTTCATATAACTGTGCAGTTCTGTTAACTGAAAGTTTAGGATTTAGACAAAATACATATGTGGGAATTCGTACAAATTTGTTTAGTGATGTACAATATGCATCATTTTCCAGTTATTCAGCACATAGGTCATTTGCATTTGCTGAAGTGCTTGCTTTTGTTTAGAAGTTTAAATCTTCAAGACCAAACACATTTACCAAGATTTGCAATTTACCTTACTTGGGGCTCTTACATATTGTGTGAGATGCAGTAAATAATTCTGGTTTTCTACTTCAACAGTTTGGGGTCATTTATTAATAGCAGATCCTATAATCTGGCATACCTCAATCTAGACATAGAATGTCACATCCCGCAGGAGTCAGCAGCCATCAGAAAAGCTGTCTGTAAGCATGTGCTAGAGGACTACATTAACAGGGTTTACTTGCTCACGTACTTTATATATCAATGTAATCAGGTATGAGAAAGGTCCAGAGCAGCTCAGGTCTGATGTCTAGCTCGACATGTTCTTTCTTTTCTGCAAGGTGTTGGTGAGGGCTTGGACCCTCAGAGCTTTGTTCTGATCACGGGGTCTTCATCAGTCTTCAGGTATTTTCCATTTACAGACTCCTTGAGCGCCCAGTCATGGAGGAGGCTGTAGTCGTAGTGCTCCTCATCCACTCGTTTTAGAAAGGCCAGTCCAGAAATGGCTTGCCACTCTCTGAGAGATGGGATACGGATTTCCTTTATGTTTTCACTCCCCGGGACAAAACCAAAGAACTTCCGTACGTGCTGCATGGCATAGAGCCTGGAGTGCTGGTCTGTTGCTTCGTCAAAGAGCTCCTGCTCATTATGGACATAGCTGCTCCAGTATCTGAGGTGTAGAAAGCTGAGCGGGGAAAAACAGCTTGCCAGGCAGTAAGACAGGAAGACAGTGATGACTACCACAGCAATGAGAAGCCAGCCAGCCACCTTACCAAAAAAAAAAAAAAAAATACAGCTGGAAATACTCATGGTGGTAGCATCTGAGCATCAGAAAAAAATCTAAGACCTTGTTTTTCCTGAATAAGAAGGTTAACAACGTACAAGCCTGGTAAGGGTCTGTTGGCATCAAAATCCAGTCCCTGCGTACTGGAGGTAGCCATGTAGTAAAGTCATTTATTTCTGTCAAATTTAAGTGTAATTTGTTAAGGATTTTGCTTCCACAGCTATTATTGTAAGTGTAGCAGAAAAGCCAGCAAATTCCTAGCCCATGTTAGTTTACAGCCCGCTTAAAGCCAGTTTTCTTTGAAGCGACCACTTATTGTTCCCCCTATTATTTACCCAGTATGTAAGCTTTTAGAATTAAGTCTGATCTAAAAACAAGATTTTAATTTGGTTCGCATGGAACTCTCACAGCCTGGGCACCTTAGTCACATGTTTCTTATGTTTGAATGAAGAAACTTCATACCCTTCCCTAGCTCTTGACCTTCCATTTATCTTACTTGATGATACTTTTCAAGATACTATGCAAGGAAGAACATATCTTCCAGCAGCAGATTAAAATGGGAAACACAGACATAATTTATATATCTAAAGTTCAATTCCACTTACGGGAACAAAGCAGGCTTAAAAATGCACAGAGATTGGGCACTTAAGGCAGAAGATACTGGTCCTGTTTTATTCTAACACGTTGCCCGCTGAACTAACTCACTCTAGTTCTCATCATTAGATCCACCAGAAACAGAAACAATGAGTTACTCACTTGTGATTGGTATCGGAGTACGAGAATCACTTCCTCTCTTGCCCGGTTCAGCTCTGGAGGAACTAACTGACTGCATGGAAATGCAGCCAATATCCTTCTGCGTTCGCTAGCAGTAACATTAGGATTAGCTCCATAATAATGTGTGGAGACATACTCACTCATGGCACAGACATAATATGAGCCATTTATCAGGGTGACTGCTAGCCACGTTACTGGAGCAACCAGAGCTCTCCCAGTGATGCTGCACAAGACAAAGCAGATCAGTTTGCATTGCAGCGGCCTGTTTGGCGTAGGCTCGTCCTGAAGAGGAGACCTTTTGCCTGTAACCAGTCTCCAAGTCTGGTTATTCAGGGCATAGCCAACAAGCAGAAGGATCAGTGCAGGAACTCCTAGGAAAGCCAGCCCATAGATAAGGTTCTGCCCAACGTGACAGGGACAGCTGAATGTAAAAAAAGAGAAAAGTTGCTGCCCGCCAATTGTCAACATTGCAATTATAGCATTAGCAATAACAACCTCTTTGCCTTTTAGGAAAGTTAACCACTTTGGAAGGAAAGCCATTTTAGATGCTTTAGCTTTAAGTCAATACTAGCTTTTAGTTATATTTAACTAATGTTAAAGGTAGACTAGAATAGAACAAACTCCAAAGCTTGAAAAAAAATAAACACAAAACAAGCCCCCCCCAACCAACCAAAACTCAAACCCACAAACAAAAAAACCCCTTGCTACTCTTTCTCCTCCAACTAATTTGTTTATTCTGCTCTGTAACAGCTAGAAGCTTGTTTGCCAGCTTTAAATATACCTACAAGCATCCAATCATGTGTTTTAATTGATTCAGTAATTTATCTCAGCAGTTCTGAAACATTCAGCTTGTGGGCAATTGTGAGCTCTGCCAGCCTCTTGCTAATTGTCTGAAACTAACAGTAAGTTCTCCCTGCCTTTTGGATGACATGCAGTGCTATCAATCCAATGACTATCCAGTCAGGGTTAATTGGCAAGCTCTTTGCTAATCAATGGTCATTAGCAGAAGCATGGTGTGGGAATAGGGAAAAAAAATAGAAAAAAGATGATCTATCAGCTATGCTTCATTAAAAACAAAACAAAACAGAACAAAACAAACCAAAGCCTTCTCGAGTGGACTAATAAAAAAATGAAGCATTTAAAATTGAAAATGCTTCAACATTAAAATAAAACCAGAAAAGATTCCATAAGTTGCACAAATTTTGGAATCCCAGTTCTGTTTGTATTTAATGTCAGTTCTGGTTCTGAGGCAATTTGCTCCCCAGGTGCTGGAGTCTGAGATGTAGTTAGCTGCCGGGCCAGGCGGGTCTTAGTGTTTCACCTGTAGGTGGCAAGAAGCTAGCATGTCTCTTTTCCTGATGTGGGGAGGGTATTTTTGGTAATGTGTAATTTGCCATTCACGCTGTGTCAAGCCAGCTTCAGGCTCCTCATGGTAATAGCTGGCATTTACATAGCGTGCTTGTGACTACAAGTTCTAAGATATTCTGTAAGTATGGTCAGTCCCATTCTATGGACAGAGGTAGGTAGAAATTTTTCAGTTAAACATTTCCATAGCTGGTTTCTGAATACTGGGGTGTATGATTGGGCTTTCAGCATCTCTCGCAAATCAAGCCTTAAACGGGTTAGTTTAAAACATTTCACTCCTGATGATTTTCTCCGTCGTGCTTTATCTATGGTCATGCTATCTGGTTGTTCTGTGCATTGCATTCCCTAGGCTGATCAGAATACGCAAATACTCGTGTTTAAGTTCTGAGAAGTCTAACTGCCTGTAATATCAACATTTTCACCAAGAACAGAAAAAAAAATAGCCAGAAAGTGTATGATGAAAATTGTCTTCCCATTACAGATGGCTGTCTACAGCATGGTTGCGTGATGTAATAGTGTCTGACTGCACAGCATCTTCTTTCGCCTTGCAGAGAGGGTTGCTAATAATAACTTTTAGCTCAAAAAGTAGCTTTAGCACCCATGGTATCTGCTTGGAGGGCAGAGGCACTCTCACAGCTGTTACACACATGGATGGCGTGTTACACACGTCTTGCCTGTTTACTAGGCAAGGCCTTGTTCCTCCAGCGCGCTCTTAGGGTGGATGCCTGGTTGCCTCACCTCCAGTCACAATCTGTGAACGTGGTCCTTGCTGGTAATTGGCTCTCAAAACTATGTGACACCATTACATAAAATTAAAAGTAACAGAGAAATATGCTGCAACATCCAGCAGCTCTTTACCACAGCTTTCGTTGTTAAGTTCTTGGTTGTTTGGGCAGAGTAGTAGCACGACAAAATCCCAGTGCTGTCCGAACACTGCCATTTTGAAGCTTCGTTTTCTTTCAGAAGCACAAGATTTTCAATATCTGTTTTTTTTGTACTAGTGTCATCATACTTTGAAAAAAAAAAAAAAAAACCAACAAAACAAACAACCCTCCTTTAATTTCAATGGAATAAACCCATCAGGGTTTTACATTACAGAATTATTTTGAAGATGTGTTTTATGAGACCGTTATGCCTCAGTTCATTTAAAAAGTCTCTGATTGATTGCTGCTGAGTTTTCTTTGGGAACCCGTGCCTTATTTTGTTTATAAGGGAGGAAGGCTTTCCCAAGAATCACTTGTTTACTCAAGAAACACATTAGATGTGAAAGGGAAGAGATGTAGAACACTGAAATATTCATAGTCAGCCTAAGGCTGTTGAATGAGGCAATTTATACAATCAATACAGCAACTTTGTACTGCTGCATTGTCACTTTTTTGGCATTTGCTTTCATGCTGTGCTGTAAATAATCCTGCTGGGTCATCCTATTATTGAACAAATTACAGGGTGGGATCCAATTAAGAGCTTGGGCAGCACATCAAACCTTTAAGTACTCGCCTTTGCAGAGGAACCTGGAGTCCTGAGGTAGACATTTAGGCTCTTTATCTGGTGCCCAGGAAGAATTAGGACTGAATACAGGTCCAAATTACCACTACCTGAGGTGACAGCAGCTTGCCTCTGAGGCGAAGAGATCCTTATAGCCGACTTCTGAGGCAAATAGGATAGGTGGGTAGATCTTAGCCGTGGGTTTTGTATTGTCATTTTGTAGGGCTCTGTCAGCTTGAATTCACTGCCAGGAGCCTCACTTATAAGTGTTGTTGTTTTTTAAGAACTGAGAATGGTTTGACATTGTCTTTTAACACATGGTTATTGGAAGACATACTACACCTTCCTATCCTCCCATACACACGCAGACAGTTTTTATTGTCATATTTGCTTTTACTGAAATAAAGCAGCCATAGCAGAAGGGGGAGATTGGTTTCAGTTCTCTTCTCCACCTGATCTAGTCAATAGATCAGGTGAATCTACTCACTCTCATCAGGTCAATCTACTCACTCTCTCATCTCTTCCAAGAGCTCAGTTGCTGTTAGTGATGTGGTGTGACTGGTGAGAAGAAGCTGTATTCTCCAGCTTTCCTGCCATGGTTCTACTGGTTGCACTTAGTTCTCTGACAGGATTTTGATATTTATTGCATCAGAATAAGATCAGGATTTTGTTATCTAATGGCCACGGAAAGGTAGAGAGAAAGGGGGAAGTGTTCTTCTGTTTTCCATCTGAAGGTTGCTTCCTGTAAAGTTAGGAGGAGGAGACTGAACCCTGCTTTCTCCGGTCTTGCACAGGTGTTTTCATCACTGAGTTAGCAGTCAAAAGACCGATGTTTTGTGCCTCCTCTAGCTGCATTTTGAGTTATATTTTGCATGGATGTCAAGCCTGCCTGTGCACGCTAGAAAGCATGCTATGAAAGGACCCGTGTGACAGATTCCCTGTGGGAGCGTAGGGGAGCGCTGCCCACATCCCGCGTTCTGCCTGGTCGCAGATTGGCTTCAGGCTGCCAAGCCATTTTTATGGTCTCCTTGGCCTGGTTAGGGGAGAAGTTCCTCTGAAGCACTGATGAGAAAATCATCAATAAAATTTATGTTAAGGGAAGAGTAGAAACCTGTTGATGATTTTTATTTTTAACTTACGTGTTTTGCTTCAGAGTTCAGCTGTGCTTTATAGGGAATTTTATATGAGATTTTAGGTGCCTGCAGTTAGTTTCAGCAGAAAGTAAGCACCTGAATTCAAAAACACCTTCTTGAAAACATTTCCTGAGATGCTGAACCTAACCAAGGAAATGTCAGCAGGTGACGCTGAAAGTGCTTCTCAGGGCACTACCGGCAAGGTGGCAGCAACAGCACTGCTTTATTCTGAAACATGGCCAAAGCAGCGGCCACACTGGGCTTTGAGCAATGTGATGATGTGATTCCATTTGTGATGATGAAAAGCTGCATTCAAGTACTGTTTTTTCATGTAGCTTCAAACCCCCATCACCTACCTCCTTGTGATTTGAAGGAATTAATTTTCTGTGAGTGAAATATTTAACACAAGATCTAAGAGCTGGAGATGGAGAGCAAACAAAAGCCTCATCCTATATGGTAGTAATTTGGACACTTGTCTTTTTGTGGCAAGTGTATTCTTGTTTTGGCTCAAAGAACTTTTTTAGGTATTTTTTTAGGCATTTGACACCTAATTCATTATTGGCCTTTATATCGCATTCTGCTCTGGGATATTGATGTTTGGGAGAGTCCTTAGATACTGGACTGCTAAAGAGATCATGTACTTAGCTCTACAGGTTTCAGCTTTCCTGTAATAGCCAGACCGCTATAAGAGACAGGGTGCTGGTGCACACTTTTACTCATGATTTTGAACTTCAGGAGATACTCTTTTTTTTTTTTTTTTTTTTTTTCCCAGTTTAATGGGAATGAAAAAACTGGTGTAGTCTAATGCTCAAGCACTGTGCCAGACCAACCTTCTTGGGGCTGAATCCTGAAATCCTCTTCTGACAGACATGACAGAAAGGAAAGTGGAGGGCAATGCTAACTTCCTCACTATTCAAATTGCCTTGGATTATTTCTGAGACATCTATGTTAAGGTTTAAAACAGGTGCCAGATATGTGCCAACCTCTGCTCTTTTCACAGGGCTGTAATCAGGCGACAGTTAAAATTGCGAAGGCGGTTTTGTTCTGTTCCTGAAGATGTGGATGCAGTCCACCATTGTCTCGTTTCCCTCTCTGGAGCCATTGAACCCCCAGTTTATTTGGACACACCATTTCAGCTTCATTTACTTACTCATGTGAAAACCTTCCTAAATGTAGTACATTCTATCTAATACATTATATTATATGTATGAATTTGCATGTATAGATGTGTGCATGTATGTATTTTCCAAACAATGCTGAATTTTCTTACCACACGTTGCACTGTCTGGTCCACGGTGTTCCATCATGATTGTAATGTTAATAATGCAGGTTGAGGTAATTCATCCTTATATTCAGAACTG
Source organism: Podiceps cristatus (assembly GCA_000699545.1). NCBI lineage: Eukaryota > Metazoa > Chordata > Aves > Podicipediformes > Podicipedidae > Podiceps > Podiceps cristatus. The sequence goes on from JMFS01063395.1 coordinate 8,534, forward strand.
GATCAATAAAATAGTGCTCATTTATGGGTAGCCTTAAGTGCTTTGTGATGGTTTCATTGCAGTTAAATTATGCTAATGATAATCTTTTAGAGCTGTTTTGTTTTGTTTTTTTTTTTTTTTTTTTTTTTTAAATGCAATGCAGTATGCTTTCTTACTTAATATGGGATGGCTCTTGCAATGAGAGAGATTTGGTGCTTGTCGCCAGTTGGAGACAATCTGAGAAACAGATCATATCAGACAGAATGCGAGTAACTGTCTAGAGAATTGTAATGCCTGGCTTTTATAATTTATTTAAACTTAGATATGGGAACTACTTATAATAGTTTCACTTATAAAATGGACTTGGATTTTACAGGGCCAGAAAAGTGCCTAGAAAAAATCAAGAGGTTTATTATATTGTAAAGTTGTCAACACCAGGTCGTTCAGTGTGCAATGAAAGCTGTTAGGATGACTATGTTTTCCACAGAAAAAGCTGAAAATCCTTTTCTCTGTCCTTTTTGTTGTTGTTGTTGTTGAATTGTGTCATAACTTTACCATTTCTTAAAGTGAATTAATACTTCTTATTCCACATGAATTGCATCTGCTGCTTTCCGAGTATCTGGAGTAGTAAATACCTGCAATTTTACTCCAGCACTGAATCTATTGAATAATTGAAATTTAATATCAGCATGGCATTCAGATGAGGACATGTATTTTTACCTCCTTTCCTGAGAGGACTCAGTGGGAATGTATGTGGAGATAAGTCCTATAAAGAAAGACAGCTCCCTGATTCATTTCTAAATTCACTAGTGACCATAGTCTAAATTTATTGCAAATCTAACCAAACAGAATAGGCCAAATTTACCACCTGGGAAAACAGTAAAAGCAAGCATAAGCCTCCTGGATGTTCATAGTGGGGATGTTTACAAAAAGGGGGTTTAGCAGGTTAAGAATGACATAAGATCTGCTAGAAACACCATTAATGAAAGTGCCATTTGGACAAGCGGCAGCTGTAGCAGGCACACAGTTTATTCCCCGGGGAACCTGGGTGCTGTGGGTCTGTCCTGCCAGCTTTGCAGAACCGTGTTGGTAGTAGTGCCTCGTAACCCGAACTGCTCCTGCCTAGGCAGGCATGAACTCACCAGGCTAACGCAGTCAGAGCTGACAGAAGACTGTAAATCCTTGAGGCTGAAAATGGTTAGTGTTTAATTACCTTCTGCAGCAGTGTCTTGCAACTGTGTTGTTATTCTTCAGAGGGAGCTTTTGCTATCTCTCCAAACACCAAAACCTGACACAAACAACAGAATGAACTTACTGTCCCTAAAACTGTAAGACCTGTGAATCTCTTGGGGCTGCCCCATTTGACTCCCAATGGCTGTTTGCTGTGTATTTGATTACAAATCATTCTTACGGATGGAGCAGTTATTTATGTTGTGTACAGGGCAGATCTGTTGCCAGTCAAATTCCTCCCAAAGGACTCCGTACACGTAGAGAATAGGAGGAGCATCAGCAGCATTACAGATTGCAGCAGACACATCTCGTGCGAAAGGCAAAAGAGCAGAAAGGAGAAAACTTCAGAGAAGGGAAAAAGGAAATACAGTGACTGAGAGAAAATCATGCTGCTTGAGGAAGAAGAGAGATAAACTGACAATTAAGTACATCAGGCATCACAGAAGCAACATGTCTCGGCCACCAGGAAGAAAGCAGGAGAACCACAAAATAGTAAGACATTTTTGTAATGTGTGATTAACATTGTGCATGGAGTGAAAGTGATTACTGTATTGATATGTTTTATACAGCCATATTTCTGAATAGCCTGAAAGTACTGAAAGGATGAGAACAGAGGTGCTGGCAGCCTTTATGGCTACAGGGGGACCTCCTTGCGAGCTGCCAACAAGCTGCCAGCTATTAAGCGGTGCCATAAAAAAGCCTGCCTGTACGGCTTGGAGTCTGTTTGACTCTGAGCAGTCATACTGAGATGTGCTCTAGGAGCCTTCATACCTCTCCAGCTACTTTGCTGTCCTGGTTAAACCACGACACTTGCCGATGACATGAAATGATTTTCAGACAGTCCTGCCCTCAACATGAGTCCTTGAAGCCGAAACTGTGTTCTTGTTTTGGAGAAAAGAAGCTGCACTGGCCATGTCTCTACCAGTTACAAGACAGAGCAGTTACAGGAAGACATGGTTCATATGGGGCTGCAGTATACCTGGCACCCGTGGTGTGCCTCCTGCCTAGCAGACCACATCTTCTTCTAGGGGTTATGTTGCATGAGCAGGGGTCCTCCTTCATCCTCCTAATGTTGCATTTTTTTTTCTATGTACAAGGAGTGCACCGTCACAGGATCTCAACACCTAGCTTTAAGGCCAAAATCTGATTATTGGGGAAACAATGGTAAAACTGTAACTGTTGTCTTTGGATGTTGATCACATAGCACAGAATTCTATCAAGTAGAAGTTATGTAAACCAAAACTTCCTTCTTTTTCTGCACTTCATGTTAATATTCTCCTAAAGCTCCAGCAGTTGTTTCAAATATATGGCATGCAAGATTTTCCCAAGATGCTGGAAAAAAAAAACCATCCCAAAACTGGATGGTCGCCAAAAAGCAGTATTTTGTGCCATTAAATATACCAGTTATTCTCCTTCTTGTTCTCTGGCAGTGGTGTGTCTAAATACGTCAAATTCAGATAGCAAGTTTCTTCAGAATCTCTATCTGTGGTTGAAAATTTCTAACTGTATAGAAGTATTTTACTGCAAGTCCAAAAAACCATGAATGTAGAAATAAGGCCACAGTGATTAAAAAAACCCAATAATAGTACTGTGTCTTGAAAAGAGTATGTTTGCATCTACAAGTATAATTATGACACACCTATATATGTATACATAGGTATGCCAAACTGAAGAGAGAGGAAGTTGCTAGTAAGGAAAAGAGAACATAGACAACTGTAAGAGACTGATAACAAAACCAAAGTGAGTGTCTCGCTCACTGGGCACTTAACTGCATTTTTTTACTTTATCCCCAGTGCTGAGATTCTGAACAGGCTTAGGAAAGACATGGGCACAAAGTTTCTGAGATTGGGATCTGTTTAGAATCAGAGGTCTAAGTGTTTAAAGAGATTTATGGTCAAAGATAGAAATGCCAGAAAAGTGCCGGTAGTTGATAGTCATTAAATGAAACAGAGAGAGAGAAATCTCTCTGTTCTTTCTTTGCATGCTTCGATTCCACACAAGTCTGTCTTCAGGAATTGAGAGCCTTAGGGCTGTCTGGATGGTTAATGGTGATTTTTGCTAGGACTTGGGGCAGTGGAAAAGTTCGAGAAAAGTTTAAGACAATGTTGTGCCAGTTTCTGAAAAGCGGACAGAGATTTCCATTGGGGAAAAAAAAACAAAACAAAACAAAAAACAAAAACCAAACCACAAAAAACCCAGAAAAATAAAAAGAAGACTGTAATAGAATTAAAGTTAATATACATAAGTTTATGGGAAAAATACTCCAACTGATTGCAAGAGTGACCGATAAATACAATCATGTCGATACAGTACACTTAAATTTCTCTAAGGTATTTGTCTTACTACAACACAGACTTTCTGCTGAGATTAGAACAATACAGAACCTGTATGATATCCATTTACTGCACTAAAAACTTATTAACAAGAATTTGGCAGTGTGCAATGTTATTGTAAACAGGAGTTATCACCAAGATGAGTTTAGGAAATAGTTCCATACTACTTAAGATTTTGAACAGTGACCTGCTAAAATGGGAATGTTGATTAAACTCCAAACTTTCGATGCAATGGGAGCAGGAAGAGTTCTTCCCACCAAGCCATTCTTCCTTTCCTTGTGATTTGTTCTATTGTTTTCATTGGTATTTGCTATTATTTTTCCACAGGCTCTAAACAAAAAGCACCTCCAGTTTGCCCACATGCCACAGGCCTGTAGCACTTCTTTAATTAACTCCTGTCCAAGAAGTTTAGTGAGAGTGAACCTAGTCTCTCCTCCAAAGGCCATCTGCTACTCCTGCTAAAGACAGTCAATTCTGCTGTGCCATGGAGACGATTTGGCAGGGCAGGGAGGGAAGAAAACTTCCCTGCAGGCTGGTGCGCAGCTAAAGGTCCCAGACTGGTATTTGTGACAGGATCTGTGCCTTTGACCTCTTCAGTTGCTCTCCACACTCCTTGGGCAGGCAGCTGTAATCCTCACCCATCCCCTTCATCTTGCTCATGCGGTGGAGCCATACCAACCGCATCTTCTGCGTTAAGATACAGAAATAATGTCACAGTGAGATTGCCCAGGCATTTGGAGAGCTAATATTGATAGCGAGTCAAGTTACTTGTAAAGTCTGGTAAGGAAGGGGAAATGACAATGGGACTGATTCTTTTCTACTTTGTTTGTTATACTTCACACTTCTGCTGAATTACAGTATTTTTTCACTATTCGGAGCTTTTTTTTTTAAATCGGCTTTTTTTTTTTTTGGGGGGGGGGTGTCGGAAAGCAGCTGATGATCTGAATCAGATCAACCACACCTTTGTGAAGGAACGGGAATTTCAGTGTGCACACTGCTGTTCCTATTGTAAAAGGACTAATCGCTCCTTGCCTCAGTTATTCTTCCTGCAACTAAACACTTGTCATTAATCTTGGATGGCGTTTGACAGCATTTATCAATCCAGCATACATAGGTGCTGTTACAGGATGCAAGAATGTAGCTGATGAAAGTAGCTGTATCCCAAGCAATGGTATTTCTGACAAGCAAAATCCCTGCACAGAGCCTCAAGATGATGAGGCTCTGTCACACTTGAATTGTGGATTTCAGTGATTACACATCCATGGATGAAAGTTTCTTAATTAATGTAAATGGGTTTTTTTGTTTGCTTTTAATACAGTAGCAGCTCAAAAGTGTGAAAAAGTTTGATTCTAGTTTGCTTCATTTTTGATTTCCACCTTTTCTGGCAGAGCAGAGAACTTTTTGTACTCACGTATGGGGCTTTGGTAGCCCAGCTGTGCAAGGACTATGAAAAAGATGAAGATGTCAACACCTGTTTAGATAGAATGTAAGTACTGCTTTAAATGTTCAACTTTATCGATAATGCTATTTGTCCATCGCTATGTTACCTTTCAGCTTTGTGTCTGTTATGAGTTCCAGCTCTCTGCCTAGGATTACAGAGAGCACATGGGTAAGGTTCAATATCTGTCAAGAGAAATAACGTGTTGTGAATGAAGAGCAACAATCAGCTTTTGAATTCTCAGAAGAAAAGTGCCAGGGCTGGTTTGGTAGCTTACATTTGTTCCTTGTTGGTCCTTTGATAAGCTAATGAATAATAAAAACTTCTAAATTTCATCTACTGTAATTTCATCTATTTCCATGTATTCATTTTCAACTTTCACATTAACTGCCCTATTTCTTCATACCCGTGTTATTTCAAACTAGACAAGCTTTTTCTTTGTCAGAGGTGTTTTCTAGTTAACATGCATTTCCGTGGCTTTTCCGTGGCTGCCCCTCATCTTGCTGCACTGTGGTCCTGTGACTTGGATGGCTGAGGAGTAGTCACAATTCCAGGTTGTAGGGATTGGGTTTAGGGGGGTATGTCGATGGGCAGACTGCTGTTGTAACCAGTCACCTTCCCCAAGGGTGTCATTCGGGTGTCTGAGTTGTCCCCTGAGGGGTGACTCTCTTCCTCCTGCCCCAGGTTAGGGGCAGACGGGCCTCTCACCTTTAAAAGACCATACGGCAGTGAGCGAGATGATAGCATAAGTGGTCGATGAGGAACTGAGTTTTACATGGATAACCTCTTTGGAAAATGAAGCTCCCGTGTTTATTGGATCCTGTCATCCCAACTGAGATTCCTAGGCATTATCGCAGTAAAAATAATATCACAGAAAATCAGCAAGAAAAAACTTTTGAGCTGGTTAACAAGAAGATATACTAAGATCTTTGGCAGAAGGGTAATGCTTGTGTTTTCAGGCAAAATGGACGTGTAAAATGGATTTTCGACGTCACAATGGACAGAATACCTGACCACTTTACTATTAATTTGAAAGCTTGCAGACAAGCTAGAGTCCAATAGCTATCAATGGAAGTGAGTAGAAATAACATTGATTGGAAAAAAGAAAAATTATTTATTCACAAAATAAGAAGGGACAACATCTCTCAGATATTTATTTTATATTAATCACTTTTCAGCTCTGATGAAAATCGTACATTTAAAAAAATACACAGATGTATTTCTGATGCTATTGGTAGAAATTACTAAAGAGTAGTTTTGGAAGATGTGGAGACATATTTTGCTCCTTGTGTTTTTATTATTATAGCTGGTTTTATACAATCTTTTTGGTTTTCTCTTAATAAGAGAAAGACTTGATAAAATAATGACAGGTTTCATTAAAGCAATATGGCCATCTTCACTTCTGTGAAGATGAAAACAGCCCAGTTTGAGGAAGAAACCTTATAGATTAGCAGGCCTGTGATATTTGGGATCAGTATTCTTACATCTCTCTCTAGATGTGTGTGCATATATAATCTGTAACGAGAAGGATGTTTTTCACTGGACAGTTGCCAAATAGCTGCTTGTCAATTTATTATTTATTTGACTTTGCAAAATTAAGGCATGAAAGTTGAGAAGGTTCTAAGTAGTCATGTACATCACCAATAAATACCTAACTGCTGATGACATATTTACCAACATTATTGTTATTGATACTTAGGCAATAAATAAATATTTCATTGTTTTCTGATGCTTGACAGACTGCAATTCTGCCAAATTCTTCATGCTGCTAAAACCACTTTTTGGTCTCATCATCACATTAAACATCAGATCACTTTTTGGCTTGTTATCAAAGAACTGGTACAAAATCAGTAATAAACTATACTGAGTTCAGGCTGCTTCACTAAGAGTGTAGGGCTTCTGACAAACAGGCAGAGACTGCCAACATCTACATAAACAGAAAGGAAAAATGCCCTAAAAACATAACTGTGTTGAGTTCACATTCTTTCGTAACATTTCTGTCAATCTGTTTCCCTATTTCAAAAAATGCTTGGAGCCATAGCAGTTTTGCACACTGTGTAGTTACTGACCTTTGTTAATGTGTGAGAGCTATTTGTTTTATAAAATATTCCATTAACTTCCATCCCTTTTTATTTCATTTCTGTGGAATTGTGGTGTTTTAAATACAAAATGGTGGTGGTATACTGAAACTGTATATTAACCAGCAACTTTTGGATTCTTTCTGCAACTAGTAGATGAAGGGAGAGAACATGTTAGAAAAAAGACAAAGAGGGAATTGTGGAGGAAGAGCAAAAAACGAGGTGAAGCGATAAGAGGATACAGTGAAAGAGATTGAGTGTGAGGACATTTCCTGTGGGTTTTCCTGGCGCCTGAACACTGCAGTGAGGGTGCCCAGGATTTGCTGAATGCCATACCAGCCCAGAGGTGAATGCTGTGACCTCAAGGGGCAGTTGCTTTGTTCTCCTTGACAGTGTGAGATGAACTCTGGGGATCACAGAGGAAAGGAGAAAATCCGGTGCTATGTTATCCTATCCTATTTTTAGTGACAAAGCAGTATTAATCAGGTGTATTATTTGTATATTATTTATATATTGTATATCTAACATCTAACATTCATATATGTAATATAAATGTATGTATAGGCAATGTGTATATAAACAAAATTCATATCATCCTTGTGAGTATCATGCTTAAAGGAGCATGATTCCTTAAATGACTACATGAACAGCAATCCCATTGTGCTGCAAAATGTGGTTGAAAAAAGAATCTAGACCAGCAAAATCTGTGTCCTCAAAGCCATTCGTTTAGGAACATGCAGCTGTTTTGCTGAGAAAGCACAAGGGTCAGATTAAGGAGATGGTAGATGGAAAGAAGTTCCCCATTTTGAATGTTAATTTTTTTTGTTTTCTCCTTAGGGGATACGGCATTGGCGTAAGGCTGATTGATGATTTCTTAGCTCATTCAGCAGTGAAAAAGTGCCGCAGTTATTCTGAAACGGCAGACATGATTGCACAGGTAAATAAGATTAACTTTCTGTAGAGCTTCATCAGCTTCCTGGTGTTAGCTTTTCCCTCCTCCTCTATCAGTTTGCTCCACAACAGTTACCTACATTTTCTGCTGCATCATGATTGTCTTGTCAAAAGCCACCCATCTGCACAGTCACACCCATGCTTCCATTGGGTGAAGCACAGCCTTTTCCTCTTCTACACCTTCATATCAACTAGTAGTAGCTCACAGAGGTTGGCCTTGAGAGGAGACCTCGGTTTCTTCCTTTGTAGCATAGTGCTACATCAGGCTGGGAAAAACCCCAACATTTAACAGAACACAAACTTATGATGTTTAGTGAGATAAGAATGTTGTGGGTGGTCTTGATAAACCCACAGTGGTAACCGCAGAACTGGTTCACACAGGTATTAGTTTTACATCCGAGTTGAGGACAGAGAACACAAAATGGGATGCCACCCATGAGAGGCTGCCAACCCCCAGTCTAAACTGACTTTAAAGTCAGTTGCTAAGCTGAAATTAAAATTCTTCTATTCCTAGTGGCCTATAAGGCATTTAGCCATTAGAAGAATTAAAAAGTTACTTTTCATTTGCTGCAGCTTAAGCTGATTTCTTCTGCTCTTGCCAGAGGATGCAGCAAACAACAAAAAATGATCCAGTTTTAACAAACTTCAAATCTCTTTTTCTTTTTCTTTTTCTTTTTCTT
>KL270632.1:2211-21522 GCA_000699545.1 Podiceps cristatus
TGCCAACGGTCCTCCTTCTCCTCCTGCTCGTTCCTCCACCCGAATTGGCGGAGGGGATGTGAAGCTGGGATGTGGGGTGAGTTACGCGTGCCTGCCTCGGGGAGGTGGGGATGAAGGGGCAGGAATGGCGAACATCGGCTCCGAACAGCCTGGGTCTCCGCTGTGCCACTGCTCCGGTCACCTCCCAGGGGCTTATGGGCTAATCCGCCTGTCTAAATCAACTTTAGTTTTGTATTTGGAAATAACAGATACATTTAACTAAAATGCAAAAGCTAATGGCTGGGAGCAGGGAGTTTTTTATAATGTTAGTGAAGGGGGAAGGGAAAATAAAAGGGGTGGTTTTACATATTACAGAATTGTAAGTTATATAGGAATATCTCTTACCGGGACTATTTTACCTCATTTTATATTCTCCTCCAGTGTTTGTGAGGTACCATGTGTTCCTACAAGTGAATGTATCCTTGAAAAAGAAACTGCTTGAGTTGCTGCAGAGGGCTCAGAGTGAATAGGAAATCCTGAGGATAGTGATAGTAAGTGTGGAAATGTTGACTTTGGGACCGCTGCTGTACTTGTTGAGCTAAGGGTTTGTGCAATTTTTGCCATTGGTCCACAGGAGCAATGCCTTGGTACGCTTAATGTGCCACCTCAAAGCCTGAATCCTCCAAGCAGGAGACTGAAGCTAAAACAGGAGGGAATGAAACCACCCGTGTTTGATAAATTCACCTTTCCTCTGACTGTGGAAGGTCTTTTAATTCTTCCCACATTGGAGTCTAAATGTCTGTTGGCTCCTCTGAGAGCTGCAGCATTGCTGGCCTAGAAAATTTAATTCTTTTCTTTTGTCTTCCAAACTTTTCCCCAATTCACTGAGCAATCTTTTGCTAACCTTCTCACTGGCTGTGCGGCTGCTTTTAATGTGCCCTTGCTGCAAAGCTTGCAGAGGTGTTTCCTGGGCTAATCCTTTACAGCAAGTGACGTTGCACAGACCTTCAGCACCAGGAATCTTGGGGCAGAGGTGAAGTCCAGGATGGCGAACAAAGTGTAGGGTTGCTAAGCATGGGGAGAAAATGCTGCCTGATGGAGCAGCAGTTGCAAGTCAAGGGTGAAAGGAATGCATTACAGCAGGCCTGGGAAAGGCTGGCATTTATCTCCTGCTTCCTCTGTCTGCACGCGGGAGGAGAAGTGGGGGATGCATCAACCAACAGTGTCAGAGCAAGTCTACCCAGTGCATAGCACCCTCAAAGGCTACGTAAACTACCTAGGCAGGCAAACTGCCTCCTGCAAAGTGCAACTCCATATTGTCCTTTAGCGGGGAAGTCCAAGTAGTCCATGGAGGGGCTGTTCAGAGCCAAAGAGTGGCTTCAAAATGGCAAAAAAATGGCAAAGCCACAAGGTGTTTACTGGGGGCGAGTTACAGCATCCACCTTTGCTCTGCATTCAGGGCCTCACAGAGCTTCTTCAGGCTCACCCCACTGTGTGTACCTGCACAGGCGGGGATGTCATCTGTACACAGGCTATCAAAATGCATTTGACATTGCATAAAACTTGTAAGAAAGCTTATTTAAGGTGCTCTGCAATGCACACAAACCTCAAACTACTTATGCATCTCTCTTTGGGATTTCTCCTGTTCTATGAGATTATGGACACAGCTTCCAAGCACTGCTGCTGTTGCAGACCACCTCAGCTTTCCCTGGAGAAAGTAGCTTGCTGTTGCCTTTCGGTTTACAGGGCAAATAAAGAAAAAACCCCTCAAACAAACAAAAAAACCCCAAACCACACAGAAAGGATTTTGAGAAACTCTCGGTGTCTCCAGTGTTTATACGGAGTAGCACCTGTCCAGCCTGTTAGCACCCCATCTGCCTTGCTAGCTTTTATCACTCTTCTTAGCCACCAAATATCACACCGCTTGGGAAATCCCTGCTCCTGAAGGCTATGGGTGCCTGCTAATCCCGAGTCCTGACTTGCACAGAGAGATCTTTGCATTTTATTGGAGGTCTTTTATTTGCGCCTTCACTCTTAGTAATTTTGCTATATTTTCTAGAGAATATAGCCCCATAAAGCTTTTTCTTTTAATAAAGAAAAGCAAGGACTGCCTGAACTTTGATCTGGGAGAACAGTGTTCTCCAGTGGCTTGCGGCGATCTGAGAGGGGCTAAGTTTAGTTTTTCAAGGCTGATGGTAGAGCACATTTTCAGGCCATTTGCTATCTTCTTTTTGCAAAAATTAAAGTATTGCATACTGAGATATGATTCACAGCTCTGTCATGCAGGTTTGGAAGGCATTCAATGCATCTTACTGTTAGGACTCATTCCTACTGTTAGGACCCAGGGCAGGTCAAAGCTGGCTAGCAGCCGTTCATAGGATATAAACATTCATTTGGTTTAGAGTTGAGTGATAACAGCTTGAAACTGGACAAGGTTCTTGCTCTGTAAGACTTCATGTTTCTCTTCTTATCTGCCTTGTTCTCTCAAAGATCCCCATGTAATCTTTCTACATTATTTTCAGGTTTGTTTTCTGTACTTTTTTCTTTTATTCATTTCCTCTCTTTCTTCTGTTCTTTCCTATGACATGTTTTTAATTTCTTCTCCAGGATTTCTTTTTCCTTTTCTGATTTCTTTCCATCAGACTCTGCTTTTTCTGTTCTCATCACCAGATTTTAATGCAGTTCTTTCCCTCGCCAAACACACGTCTCCTCACCTGCCTCAGATTCCTGCCTGTGCTCAGCCACCCCAATGGCTTTGGGCATGTGGTTCAGATAAGAATAACAAAAAGATGCAAAAAGCCTTGCATTTGGAAGAAGAATCAAGTACAAAATTAGAAAGGGCTATTGCAAAACCAAACCAGTGAAAAATACTGGGTTACAAACTGGATATAAAACACTAGTGTTGGGCTGTTGCAAGCAGAGAAGAGAAATGCAAATCTTGTTTTGAGATATGTTAATGGGACTATTGCAGCAGCAGCATGGGAGGCAGGTATCTGACCTTGCTTGACAGTGGGTCGCCACATCCAGGACACTGAGTTGAACTTTCTGGCCAAATTGGGAAGAGTCCAGAGGACAGCAACACACCTGGCAGTTGTAGAAAATATGTCCTCTGAGGACAGGCTGAAGGAACGGAGCTGGGCACTAGACCCATCCCGTTAGGGAGGATAAGCACCATTACGGAGTGTTTCAGTAAGAGAGGAGAAGAGCGGGTATGTGGGAGCCTCCAGGTACAGCTGGAACATTAATTTAGACAGAACAATATTATGTTTCTTCCAGTGCCGTGTTCTGGGGCTTTCCTGTGCTACTGCAGATACCCACTCAGGGTGTAAAACTTTCACCTTTCTTGTTTTGCAGGATGAGGTGGGAGGAAGGCAGGCTGGCAGCCACAGCACAGGCCCTCACAACCACTGTCCCCAAACTCCACTCTGGTTCTGCTGCTGGTCCTGAGCAGTATTAACTGCAGGTAATAAGGTTATAATTCCTGTCCTTCTTGAAAGGGTTAACAGCTGAACTCTCTTTCCTGAAGCAGGCTGAGGTCTCTATGTGAGTGGGGCTAAAGTTTTGCAAGTAATGTTACGTTGCTGTTAAGAAAGCACGAAGGATAAACTATCCTGCCTCACACGTAAATATTTGCAGTTACAAACAGGAGCAAGAGTAACTGGAGAAAAATGTGGCGCTTGTCTTTTAAAATTTACTTTCCTGGGGTGAATAATAATTCTACAGCAACTGCAGCACAACAAACCCCACATCATTTTCTACTCTGTTACTTTGACTGGCACCGAAATGCAGGTTGATCACTGAGTCTTGATGGTTGCAGGCATTTTCGCCAAAACGCAAGTCTCCAGAAGCTGGGTCCTCCTTCATTCTTTGCCCAATTTGGAAAAAAAAAAAAACAAACAAACCCAAACAAAACCAAAAAAATTAATTGAATACCAGGCAGTTACAGCATGGGAGATACAGAAATAACCCGTTTTATTATTAAAAGATAGCTCTAAGCCTCCAAAAAGTGCTAGGCCACTCATCAATCAAAAATCACCTCAGGATCATAAAGCAAGTTGTGTGCTACATAGTCCCATTTCAGGCAGAGAAATCATTATAGAAAACAGCTTAAAACAGATATTAAAAATAGCAGACATCTGCTTAATAACCATCAGGCTTGGGTACATTAAAAACCAGAGGTTTGCCTGTCTATTTGCAGATTTTTTGGCATGAAGTAGCAACACAGCTCACAAGCCTGTCCTCTTTGGGGCTGACAGTGCTGCAAGCACAAGGCTGCGCTGGGAAATCTGCAGAGATTCATGGCTGCCAGTAGCAAATCCTGTAGAAAAAGTGAAGGCAGAGTTGTTAAGGGTTGTTTCCTCAGAACCAAGACAGGGAGTGGTGAGCCCCGGCATGCCCTGCTCTTTCACAGGACCTTATTGGTGTGGTGGGATGGGATGAAGCCACAAAAACATCCTGGGGGGAGAGGATGCTGGTGCAGGAAAGCTTCCTGCAGCCCGGGAGAGCGTGGGCGCTGTGGCTGTGGTGGTTGCTGCTCTCCAGAGCCCCAGGTGAGGCAGGTCTGGGTTTGCCCACCAAGGAGAATGCAAGTGCTCTCAGAGATTAAAATGGGCAGAGGGTGAATAGGACCTATGGACTGCCACCTCCAATGCAGAGCTGTTCCCGGCAATATATTCCTAAGCACTCTGTTTGGTTTAATTTTAAATAACTCTCTCACTGTGACTTTCCCTGCTTCCCCTGGGAGGCTTGGTTTGTTAGGTCCATTAGCGCAATTAGGAATTTGACACTGCAGGACACTTGAACAACATCAGTCCAAAGGGCATTTCACTGACAGCTGATCTGGCTTCTCTCACTCCACGCAAAAAGTTGTGTAAGCAAAATATGAATGCCCGAGAGTGTGACTTTTCCTAGAGAAACTTCCTTCAGCCGTGAAAAGCACGGGTGTTCGTGTGGTGCTGCAGCCCGATGGCGAGCTGTAACTCCACAAAGCAGAGCTGCGAGGCTCTGTGCTACAGCCAGGCCGTGTGGCCATGCGGCATCCTGGGGCCCGAATGCTGCCGTGCCTCCCTGCCACCTCGGGCTCAGCCCTCGCGCCCTGGGGAGACCGTCCATGCCAGAGGAGCAAGCGTGATCCCTTATCTGGACGCAGAACATGAGTAACTGGAGGAACGGAGGCGCTGCTGATTGCATGAAGGTTGTCGTCATGGTCCCCCATCCTCAAAATATGCTTGCGAGTGAGTGGCATTACACCCAGCTCTCTGCTGGAGGTGGTGGATGTCTACTGTGAGCCAAATCCTACCATGGCTGCTCTTGGAGAGCAGCGTGCCCTGGGGCGACTTCCTTAGGAGGGAATTTTCAGCCTCCCTTAATCATCACTTTTCTTCTCTCTCTCACCTGGCGGGGAGCTGGGCAGTATGGAGGGCAGCTCTGGCATTGTTTGGACCAAGCTACAAGCCAGGATTGAGTTATTTCTTGCTGCAAGGATCTGGAAGAGGCATGTTCTTCACATTGTCCTGCTAATAACCTTCTGCTGAATCAGGACAGTCAGTGCAATAAGAGGAAAATCACTATTCAGGGAAAAATTGATGGCATATGCTAGAGCTGTTATAGGAATGTTATTTGGCTTTGGACAACTAGTTTTTGTTTGATAATGTGGGAGATGATCATGATCCACTTTTAGATTTCAGTATGGAATAATGTAAGACAGAGCCTCTTGATGTCAGTGGGAAATGAGCCTATTTATGCTAGACAGAATCTGGGCATGGAAAACCAGAACATCCATATGCTGAACGGTATTATGCCACCCTCCCCATGTACTTTTCTAGTTAGTTCCTTATAATTCAATATGCTCAGAGTAGAGACAGGCTGTGCTGCGTTTCTGGCACTTGTGCAAGCAGAAAATCCTGTTAGGAGCATAAAGCTGCCTAACTCATTGATTGCTTGTTGCACGCTCGGCACCATCAACCACTGCCATGCTGTGGCAGCTGGGGAAGGTGCGTGTGTGCCAGGAGTGTTTTGGCAAAGACCAGTGCCGGCGGGGCTCATGGCCGCAGTTTGGAGGGGGGGAGGTTTACAGCAGTGGTGAAACCGCAGCCCCTGGGTGACTGTCTTGCCTGCACCACAGATGAGTGTCACGGTTTACAGCCTGGCGTGTTAACCTAGACCTTGAAGGGGTTCCCCTTGGGTCAATGTGTGGGACCGTCATCTACAGCAGCTGTTTGGCTGTCAGGGAGGGACAGGACAGACCCCTGCGGCAGCAAGCCGCAGCTGCATCCAGCTGCTGTTTAGCCTGTAACCAGTGTGTGCAGAGTGCGTTTACTTTAATGAATTGAACAAATTCTTCCTTAGACCATCTGACCCATCACATCCTCAGATTATTCAAACCACTGTCAGTCACCACACCCCAGTGTATAAACTTGGCCAAAAACCTGCACCTTGCACTGTCTATGCACAGTGTTACATGGGCTGTTGCCCCCTGGCAAAGACCAGGAGCAAGTCAGAGCTGAGCAGAAAGGGAGAAAACACTTCATTAAAAAAAAAAAAAAAAAAATCAGGGGAAGTTTCTGACTGCAAAGTTTCTGACTGCAAAGGCTTATGCTATAATTAAAATGCAGGTATTGGAATTTCCTAGTCAGTAAGCATTCCTTAAAAAGACTTCTTTTATGAAATCTTTAAAAAGAGAAATTGTACAACAAAAAAAATCCCCATGGCCCATTAATAGGATATTTATTTCTCTGTTTCATTTAGCTAAAAGGACTGCAGTGGAGACTAGTTCCTAAAAACGTGTGGATTGCCGCTGTTGGATCGCCATCAGCCATGCTTGGCACAGGAACTGAACGTCACAGCCTTCTGACAACTTCGTGGATGGCTGCATCTCCCGTTGCCATGGAAATGGACCTGAGCTCACTGAAAGCTGGGCAGTGGGCTCTAAAATCATCACTTCTTCTATTGAACAAATGCTGGGGTGACATTAGGTAGTAGTAGTAATAATAATGTCAGAGCTTGTGGAATATAGTCTTTGTTAGGTTTATTTTATAGCTGTGTTACATTGATGTTTGTATCTGAACTGTGTCTGGTTAAATATAACCCTCTCATTTGTATTGCACTTACTGACTACAGCACTGCAGGGGTTAGATACCCCCCAGATTCAACAACAGGGAGAACATCTCTAAGAAAATGGATTTGAGGAGGAGGGTTGTTTGCTTTAACTCACCAGGCATGTGGACACGACTGACCATTTCTTTTATTGTGGCTGATGTGTCGCACAACCGCTTTCCGTTATTCCAGAAGTGTTTGCTTGATCCATAGCCATTAGAATACATGCTGAAGTTCAATATAATTATGTCCCACATTAATGTCCTTTCATTTTGCTGTGTTCAGCAATCTCCAGCTTTGCCCTAGTTTCACAGGGTTCTTAGTTGTACTGAAAATGTTTGCCTTTAGCATCATAGTAACTCTTACTAATCAAACAATACTGGCAAGGAAAAATATGTTATGCAGATAAACTTGACCATGAGAATTTAAACTGTAAAAAAGTTAAAGCTTTTAGGGAAAACCTGTGACCGTACTCACAGGGTGAAACTCAGGGCTGCAAACAAAGAAAATAAGAGTTAGAAGCCATCTTCTCAGCCTATGGTTTTGTGGAAAAACCTTCTACATTTACCAATAGTCCTGCTTATATTCCACAAAGTGTTTATATTCCAATCTTAACTTTGAGATATTTTAATAGGTTTCTCTTAAATTATTTACCTTTATTGAATTAGCAGAAGAGTAATGTTTTACTCTAATATCAGCTCTTGAGAAACAGTATTGCATACTATAAACTATTGTGGGTTTTTATTACTGCAGCGTATTAAGATATGATTGTGAAATGCTTTTAAATCTGAGCAGTGAGTATATCAATACATTATAGCAAAATGAGATGTATGCTTTTAATTCCCGGAACTGTCTGGCCCTTTTAGGGGATATGCAAACATCTTACACTGAAATAATGCTGAAATTAACAGTGTGTAGGTACTCTCCACCTCAGTATGTATACTCATGGCATGCTTATTTTTATTTACTGATCAGCTGTTTTGTGGGTGGATAAATGGATTTGGAGGCTATTTACTTTCAATGTGTCCTTTGTCAATCCTCTGTCAGGTTAAAGAGAAAATTCAGTAACCATTTTATTCCATTTTCCAAGAATTGACTTGTTTCCTTATGGTGCCTAACAGCATTACTCAGAATCATTTCCAAGGCTCTGCACATAGTTCCTGTTATATTTGTTTAAAAAGATGCCTAAACTTTATGCGTTATACTTGGAAGGAGCTCTGTGGCACAGATCGGGTTTGGACCTTCAGAGGGGATGCTGGTAATGAAGGAAGATAGCGCTTCTGCAGTAAAAGTCATTAGGCATGCAGCCAGATTCAGATCTTATAGTCTTCCTCCAGGCTATGCTTGTGAGGCTCAGGGTTATTTTAATTATATTGTTTCTTTCAAGACACATAGGAAGAGGATTGCACTGTTTTCCTTCAGTGGATACTTTTTTTCAGTCTTGGAGGCCAAGTAAAGGATCAGTGATGGTTAATTTCTGCAGAATCTTCTCACACCCACTTTTGTATAGGTTTTGTCTGTACTCATTGTAGAGTCCGGATGGTGATGCAGAGAGCTGAGCTGGTGCAGACCGCCACTTGCAGAACAGGGTTAAAGTTCCCCAAGTAACTGTCAAACTAGCACAGTCCTTTTAGGCACTATTTACAGGCGTCACCAAACTAGCCTGTGGTCTTTTGCTGCTCAGGAGATATTCAGGACTGGAATGGACAGGGTAGGAGTGACCTTCAGAGGGATAGCCAGCACAAAGCTCAAGGAAGAGTCTTTCACAAGACTTGTCTCTCTTTTCAGAATGATCTGAAACCTGCATCGCCTTTTCCTTACGTTAGCTCCCAGTTTCAGTCCAAACGAAGGCAATCGCAGATCTCCCACTGACTTCAAAACAGCAAAATTTTGGCATTTAGAGGAAAATCAGTGTGAAGAATAGCGATGCAATATAAACACGTCTGTTATAAATGCAGGATGTAAATAACACTCTTACAGCATTTATTTAAATCCCCAGGGGCTGCTGGAAAACAGGTCTCCAAATAACCTAAATAGTTTGGCACATTAAACTCTCAGCCTTTACAAATATTGGTAGTGTTTCAAAGAATGCATTTTTAAGTGAGCAGTAAAAAGCAATTAGGCATGTAATTGTTGTTTTAGAGATCTAATCCAATTCCCACTGCACTCAGTGGGAGTCTTTACATTTACTTCATTTGGGACTGAGTTGGGACCCTACACATTTGAAGAGAGGGAGGAAAAAAGAAGGGGGTGGGGGCAAACCTGCATGAAATCAGAACTGGGAATTTCATAAGTCTACATCAAATGCACACAACATTTGAGAGAGCAGACGTCTTTTGTTAGGCGGAAAGCATGTACTAACCACAACAGAACAAGTTTCCCCTCTCCTTATGATGCCCTTTCTGTCACTTGACAGCCATATAATTAAACTGAAGGTTAGTGAACTTTTCTGAATGTCCCAGAGAAGTTCACTCGGTTTCTCTCTATCAGACGTCATGATACATAATTTTAATTCATTGTATATCTGTATTTGACAAGTCGCACAAATGTTGTCATTAAGGCAATGTATAATCCTGTAACAGGCTAAACCCTGTAGAACTTGTATTTAGGCCAGACATGAATGCTATCAGAACAGGCAGATGCAAAACTTTGATTTATATTTTATGATGTTACTTTGACTGCAAGTAAAAACTGTATTTATTTTTTAAGGTGGGAATTGGAAAGAAAAATTGTTTGGAGCATTCACAATTACTTGTTAGAATCATGGGTGGTGTATCAATATTTACACTGCAGAGATCTGAATCCAGGATTTCAAGTATTTAGTTTTTCCCGTGGTTGATGTGCAAATATATAATGTGAAGATGTAAGACTCAAAACCAAGAGCCCTAGATGACTCTTTAAACTTTTAAGTTGTCAGGAGCATATCTGAGGGGGGAAAAAAATGCTTATTACAAGATTTTTAGTGTAATTTAGTGTAATTTTATAGCTTCCCCCCCCCCCTCCCCGAGGTATCGCAACATCTCATTTACAGCATTTTCTTTCCCGCAGAAATGAGACTGCAGCACTTTTGTCATTACCAAGCCAGGGTTAGGTTCATTTCTGAAATCCAAACAGAATAGCAGAAGATGGATGTAAGTAAATGAGCTACTCGGAGGTCTGGTGGAGTTAACACCTCCTTTCTTTTCAGTACAGGAGGAGACACAATGAGCATTCAGGTGATCAGCCTGAGGTGAATGGAAGCTCTAAAATCAAATATGACAAATTATATTCTCCTCTTAAAACCTACGTTCAGTCTAGGAAGAAATGGTATCAATCTATACAACACAATGATATTTTCATAATATAAATGATGGCTAGTAAGGAGACATGATGCAACTCACTTCAGTGACATGGCAAAAATAAGTTTCCAAGGATTTACAGCAACCCAAGTATTACTTCTGGTGATTTATAAAGCTGCATGCAGATCTTCCTCTAGGCAATGAGAGGAACCAAACAGAGCATAGCTGCAACGATGTATTACAGTTTGTTTGACCTTGTTCGTCACAAGAACAGGGCCTTTAAATCAAATGTGTTTCCACCAAGGCCAACTCTGCCCTCCCTACGATTACTTGCCAACTGCAATAGGGTCTCAGAGAATTAACTTTTAAATTACTGAACTACAGAAAATGTATTTTACTCTTTCAGTTCCAAATACGCCCCATTTTCAAGGAGATGTATTATTTCCCACCACTCAAAAAACCCCCAAACCACCAAAAAAACCCCCAAACCAAGCAAGGACAGAGTACGAGGTGCCAGAGCTGACCACAGTTTCCCAGTGAAACCCCGGGGAAGGAGTGCTTTGAATTTTGCTGACTGACCACTGGATGCCACTGTTGTTCCACTGAAATAAAGAGTAACATTGTCATCTTCTGACTGGTTTACTGTCCCTGAAGAGATGAGTTTAGCACCGGCATGCACAATTTTCTGCAGAAAACAAGCTATTAGATTTGGAATTATTAATGGCTTTTACTGTGCTTAGGCACTTAACGTTCCTCCTTGCTCAGAGCCCCCTCTCACCAGGAATCACAGCACCACTCTCTCCCTTCAAAGGCCCTGGCAGGATACCGCCATATTCTGACTCAAGAAAAGTGATTTCAAATCCACATTCTGGTCATGCAGATTATTTAGGACTATTCAGGAAAAGAGGAAGAGATGAGTGACCTAACATTGGTCCCCAACAAATCAGGGACCCAGCCTGGGCAGCCAGTCGGGCAGACTGCTAGTGGCCCGTCTTCCCTCTGCCCCACGGTACCGCAGTCCCCAGCTGACAGGGGCCGTGTGTCAGAGGGGCTTTAAGACTGGAAGGAAACAATGTCAAAAAACCACAATGTTTTCTCTAAGTGAGTGTTTTTATGTTATCTTGCTTTTAACAGCTTTCTACCATTTTTAACATCTAATAATGTGTATATGTATTTGAAGCCAGACCAATTCGGCCTCTGCCTGCAGAATCCCGGGACGTGGATCGCTGTACTTCACACCATCCCCAGGTCTGAGCGTGCAGCTCCTCAGGATCTACGATCTCTCCAAGCCCCTGGGGAAACGCTGCAGCTCTTGGGGCACGCTGCGGTGCTGAGGTGCTCCCGGGACCGCGCTGTGGCTCTGCAGCCTCCCCCGACAGGGAAAGGCCTTCCTTTCACCCCTCTGAGAAGCTGCAGGGGTGCAGTGCTGCCCCAAAGCCTCCGCACCCTTGCATCCTGTGACACCGATCTGTGTATTATTCCAGACTGGTGCTTTCCATGATTAAATTCCCACTTGGGGCTGGCACTGAGCCCTGCTCTAGTAATAGCGTGAGCAATGATGCTGCTCGTGAGCCCCTCTGCTCCCAGATTTTCTTCAGGCATTCTCCTGTGCAAGCTCTCATACACCAACACCATTCACTCCTCGCTGTCTGTGTCGTGCAGCCATATCGTGGTTTTTTCCTTTCCAGGAGACAACTCTCCTAATGGTGTTGTCAGGAAGGAATAGATGTTCCCCTCTTAGCTGCTCTAGTTGATTTTCCAGAGGCAGTCACCTCCAGCAAGAGGTGAAGACGACAACTGCAGGTAGCAATGTCTTAAATCCTCTGCTCTAGAACTTGGCACTAAATCAAGTAATTATGTTACACAGTGGCACTTAACTGTAGCACTAAAAAGAAGCTTTTCCTTTTCCTATAGATAGTATAAAAACGCAATATAGGCACTTTTTTTCTTATGAAACACACACACATTCCTTCTTCTATTGGCAATTTCACACAAACACACAATACTGGATGTTTGAAATTAAGATCAAGATTGCTTTATCCTAGCTGAGCGATCCCTAACGTCATTTTGTAACTGCCTTTTAAAATCCAGCAAGTTTACTTTAGTCACCAGGGAAAGGTGACTGTCATCTATGTAGATGCAGAGACAAAAATGATGGTATAATTTATGATTGAACCTAAACCAAATCTTCTCCATGGCTCATATTTTTTCTTTTGCAATTTTCAGCAGTTGAAGTGACCTCAATATGACAACAAACCTTTTTCACCATGCTTTCTGATACTATTTTTTTTAATAAAAAGGCCCTTCTTTTTTTCTTTTTTTTTTTTTTTTTTCTTCCCACTGTGAGTTCCTTTATGCTCCACTCCAGCTGTTTAAAAAGAATTCTTTGGCTTCATTTCAAAAGGGCACTCTTTAATTTCTTGTAAATCCAAGTGTACAATGTAGAATACCAGTTTTCATTTAAAAGAGACCTTGTATAATAATCATCTAAGTGCCCTAGTAGCACATGTCACAGCCTAGACAGTGACCGAAGAGGTGCGTTAACACGGTTGTTACCATGCCCACAGCATATGACATTAGACGTTGTTTCTACAGACATTCTAAGAAATAACCCAAGTTTACGGAGAGGGATGTTCAGGTGTTTGCTGGAATGCAACCCCTGATAACAATCTTACAAAAACTATTTCACTGAAGGACATTTTAAAAGATCCATTTGTTGGCCTCAATCTGTTTTTAAAGCAGCTTGCTTTATGTCTTCAAATAACAGAAAACCTTTCTTAGACTATTGCCCTAGAGACCAGTAAGAACAAGTTACTCATCGTTGTCTTTCCAGTTCTGGACAGAGAGCTGTTATGTTAGCTGGATTTGTCATGTTTAAACTGTGTGTGCGAGTGAATGAGAAGTTTCTTTGTGCAGGTGTCAGATTAAAAACTAAGGAGAAAACAACTCACATTACCAAGATATTCTCATTAGCTTCAAACATTTAGATTTTAAAATATTATCTTCTTTTTTGGTTTTGTCTTTGCTCTTCTGTTGCAGGCGCAGTGTGCAGGAGGCATGCCAGCTGTCTGCAGGGACAGCATGTCCTGGCAGAGCTGAGAGATACTGCTCACTTCCGTGATGTTGTACTTATTTTAAAAATTAAGTATTTGATTTGATTTTTAAGATACTAACTTGAATATTGTGGTTTGGCAGAACAGTCTCCTTTCAGCTGGTAACCTGTCTTGACGTTTACTCTTTTTTTTTTCTCACAGGTAATGGTACTTGTGCATGTGAAGTTTAAGTTGTACGTAGGCACTCATGCGTCAGCACTTGCCAGACTGAGGGGAGATATAGAATCACATACACAATTGTTGCCTTGCGCTTTTGCTGAGCTCATCCTGAAGCAAAAAAGAAAGGATTTTGATTTAAATGTCTTTAGGCAGTAAACTCACCCTAGCTCTGACCATACTCAGTGGCGTGACATGAAGCACCTCTCTTGGGAGATGCATCATTTGAAACTGGTTGCAGCTGAGGATGCTTAAAAAGCGGAGTTCCAGCTGTGTTTGCTGTGGGTAACCGGAGTTTAATTGCTCTGCAAGCCAGTCACAGACCAGCTAAAGAGTGGCAGAATTGAAATCATTATGTTATGGTGCTTTTCTGACAGTGTTGCTTTGTGGGCCTCAGACTGAAAGGACTATACTGTGGTAAAATATGGTTCTAGAAATTTTATTTTCCTAAATATTTCACTGAATAGTTGATAGTGGCACTGGGAAAAAGGCTTTATTTTTTCTTTTCTGGCGTATATAATTATTTTTACAGTCAATAAATGATACTGCAGTAAATTTTCTCATGGAAGAAGGTTTGTACTTGCATGCCACGTCACTCTTGGTAGCTCCTAGGACCCTACTGCTCCACAGGAGTGCAAAATGAATGGCAAATTTCTATTGAAATTTAATGTCCTAATGATCTGAAATTGAAGCTAAGAAAATAAATTACAGCCCTTGGTTGTGGAATGGACTTCCCTGAAAACATACTTAACGCTTCAGTGCCTCGGTTCCCACTCGTTTAAAATTGTAACACCACTCCTGCTCCTTTTTTTCTGACGACCCTTCAGTGTTTGGGGTTCTGTGTATTATTTTGGGGTGCTGGACAATGACACAGACATGTTTATTTTATGACAATGAAAATAGTCTTGTTTTCGTGACTGGGGAGAGGTCAGATAAACCAGAGTCTGCTTCTGCAGACATGACGCTAATATTCTTCATTCACCGCTTTCCCCTGAAATGCTATTTTGCTGCTTTTCACAGGCTGTGGGAGCTTCTCTTCATTTCCCTGATGGCACTTTTTGCTCTTCCTCCTTTACAAACACGTTAAAACAATTTCAAGCACTTCTGAGCGCCATGGTGTTTGGCAATGACATTTGCCCAACTACCTCAGCAGCTGTCCAAATGAAGGAGAGCAATTAAATGCACGAGATTCAGTCACATTTAGCCCTGCCTACAGGGATATTTCATGCGTGTGAGATGTTAAACAAATGTTTGTGAAGCTTTTTCAGATGGAGATTGAAGCAGACATGCCAAATGTTGCACATATTCTCTGAAGATGGTGTATGTGTAGCACGGGACAGGGTGGGCAGAAGAACAACTGTTTCGTGGCTTGAGTTGCTATAGCTACTAAGATAAATTTTTTTCATGAAGTATCTGCATCACTGAAACCCTTCAACACAGTTGAATTACATGGCATTGTCTGCTCTGCTCCTTACCTCATGGGAGCAGTCCCTTGAACTAGAAATAGTCCAAAAGATTTCAGAAGTGAGCTTGTGCTGCTGCAGGGTTTGTAGCCATCTGATGTTTTCTCCTCCTCCAAAGGACTTAGGGGTAAATCCACTAACAGCTTACCTGGTGCCTGCCTCCCAGAACAGAAAGCAAAATTTGGGTGCCTGTGGTGCCTGTGTCATGCATGGAGATAGTTAAATGAGGGGATGGTCTGCTCCCATCTTTCACCAGGAGTAAGGTTGCAGAGATAGAAACGTGCAAGCGTAGCTCCATGAAAGGGATGAGCGATCTAACACCTCACCGGCACTAAAATTGTGAAGTCCTATTCCTCTCCCCAGTCTTTCTTTTCCCTCTCTCCTCCCCTGGATTATCTTGTACTGGCTCTAGCATATGTGGAACCCTCTGTGAGCCAATTCACTTGCTAAGCTGTAGCAGCACTAGCCCAACAAAAAATTAAAATAAATAGAATTAGTGAGATGAACTGACTCAGATGAAGGTGTGATAAAAAACAGGGCCCATGCAGAAGTATAACAATGCAGACAAGTTTGGGGAGGAGGAGTGAAACAGCGATAGCCCGTGGTTTAGCTGGCATCTTGTCTCTCACCCTGAGGCGCTCTTGTTCAAAACTTTTGGCTGTAGTTTTTTTTTGCTCTGGAGCAGCATCCCTCTGTGTGGCATCGTCTTGGATCCCTGATGCTTAGTTTGCTTTTTGTGGCACTGGTTTGGCACAAAGACGTGGGTGGGGGATGCTCTGACCATGAAGCAACACCATCTCACCCCAGGGATATTTTTGTGACTGCTGGCGTGCTCAGTCAAAGGACGGGGAAAGATAGGCATCGTTTTCTCTCCTTTTTGTAATTGAACAGAGATTACCCTGAAATCTCACGGTTCAAATGCAAGAGCAGGGGGAACTTTCAGAGAGAAGTTGAATGTCTTTCAGATACTCAGCCAAGTGACTGTCACGTAACAGGGCAGGGTGAGAGAGGAGGGACTGGATCACACAGGTGGGCTCAAGTAAAGTCCACCTAAATCCTGCTGCAGGTCTCTCCTCCCTTGGAGCCTCCAATGGGCCCTGCACAAGTGGAGGTGCCTGCTAAGCTCTCTGCATGACTGGAGCTTCTGACGTGTGAGCTGGAACCGAGAACAGAACCTGAAGCGCCTACCAGCGCACAGCACAACCCCTAGACTGGCTTCTGAGGTTATTTTTATGCATGTCCACAAAGAGACGTGAAAGCCCGATGAGGTAGGCTTTGTCGAGACGAGGTTCTTACATCAAGAGACAATAAAGGAGTCACAGGCTGCCACTGGGCTATTGCATAACAGGATCAGACATTTTAATGAGCTTCTGCTAGTCCATGGTTCATCAGCCCTGCTGATTTGTAATGAAGCGGGACACTGCTATAGAAACCACTCCAGCTAACAGCATTTTTGAATGTACTTAAGAAGATGAGTTTGAATTGAAATGCAAACAAACTGTGGATCAGCCCGTCTCTTTCTGAATTGTAGGAGCCTGTTTGCCCTCCTGTCCGTGTTACAATTTAACCCAGCTTGAATTTAAGTTTTTAGAGGTACTTTGTATATCTCATTTCTCAAAGCATCCAGTTTCCTCTGGTTCTTTAATATTTTTTTCTTTATAATTCTTAATCCCACTTTTTAGCAAAGGATTACAAAGAAGTAAGGATAAATACACCTTCAAAATTTCTCTTATCATTTGTTCTATAAACTATGTTTATAAAAGAAATGGGACTAAAATTAATTTTAAGGATAATGGTCTATATCACAGAGAGAAACAGTTATGAAATAACAAAAGGGTTTTTTTCTAAACTAACTGCTGAATTATAAAGCAAAATAAAGTGAGTCTCCAGGTAATTCCATCAATTAGATTCAAACAGACCCAAGTAAAGAAGGAAAAACTGTTTAAGGAGTTGGACGTGACATCCATTACAGTATATTTATGATATTACTCAAGAGAGTACAAGAAATACTTGATGTTATCCTCTACCATACCCCTTAGGAACCAAAATCTCCACTGACACCACCCTTTCCAAAATTTATGCCACCTTGTTAAGAGCCACTTCAGAGAGGTGTCTTTTAAGTCTCAAGTGTGGTTTATGAAGACTATGTTGTACCGAACTGGTGCATTATCGATAAAGAACTGTGTTGGGCTAGTTTTTTGTAAGCTAAAATTTCCTCTGGCTCTCTTGCATCCCACACAGCCTTCTCCTTTCCTGGCCAGCCCTTTAAAAAAGACATAAACCAGACCTGACCCCTGATGCACGGCAAAGTGCTCGGGGAGTTCTCTTTCGAATAGTGTCAACTCCAGGAACAGCTGCTAAGATCAAATGGACAAAGGGAATTCAGCAGCACCCACCCCATCTATTATCTTCTAAAGCTCCGTGAGCTTAATCCTATCCATGAACAAAGTCTGTTCTCCCACTTCCCATTACCACTAACGCATTCCCTTCGGTGTAAGTCTGCTTCCTCCGAAGAGTGCACCTGCTGCAAAGCTACAGTATAAGAGTCCAAAGTCTCTGCAATTAACCTGAGTCATAAAACGAAACATTTCTTCTGCGCTGCGAGGAATGATTTTCGATGACCTAAATAACTCTAAAAAGAATGTATTGTTATTAAAAATGTTTATTACTGTTATTGCAAAGGTACTAAAAGCCAAACCAATAATCGGTGTTTCTGCGAGCTGCGGGAGCGTGCTTCCTACACAGCAGGAACCGGTCAATTTACTGGCCCTCTATAAGTCTTTTTCATCTGCCTGGAGAAGTAATTATGGTCTGCCCACAAAAAAGAGAAATAGCCTTACGCCTAGTCTTGTTGACAGGAGTATATTTCATTCCCGGGAGTTAAATTTTGGGGAGAATTTTGAAAGGCTGATTTTGACCTTATGCAGCATTTTTCCATTCTTAGGCCGAGCTTTGGAAACCCGGAATGTTGAATGAAAAAGAATCTGGAAGCAGAGCATGCAGCCTGTAAGAGATGTAGGGAGGTTTATCACAGCTGTCTTTGTGGCAGGAAAACCTACAAGTCTCATTTTCCTTTGTGATTCCATCCCCCGTTGAATGCCACAGAGCCCTGTCCACTTGGTGACCCCATCAGTGAAAATGCTAATGTACAGCCTGTATCCTCTGTTACCATCTTCTTACACCAAGAATATAGAAAAATAATAAAAATTTGCCACCTTGGGTGAATAACTGAATTTATGAAAGGGTATATAACTATATATCAAAATTAAATATATTATATCCCAATTGCTGCTATTTCTCTGTGATGGTGGTTTTATAGCCGTAACAGCCATTATGTCTACTGTGCTTTAAGCCTCTTTTCTTTTCTGCCAGTAATTGTTATTTCTTGATCTGGACTATAACACCCTAGTTTTTGACAAATTGACAAAAATAATCCTCGATCTCTTCATTTTGCTTGTGTTTAGGTGTTTGTGATTATTTGCACTGAGTCCTCCAGCAGGATACTCTCATCAAAGCTAAATGTAAAGAGAATATCGGACCACTAAAGGTAAGTTTGCAGTGAATGGAGCTGAATATGCTTGAAAGACTCGTTAGTCACTAGAAATTAAAATGTTTATTGTATTAAAAATTTTATTTTATTCAGCAGAACATGTTCTGGTCACCTCATGTTTAAAAACAAAGCCAGAATAAGGTTGGTAATATCGAAAATTATTGTTTATTAGCCTGGAAAGAAATTAGGATGAACATTGTAAGTCATGAAAGGCAACATAAAAACTGACCTATTCTCCTGTACCAAAAAATATGAATAAAAGGGATGTGAGATGCCAACAAACTTAACAGCAACACGCAGGACTGAGAATTAGTTGTTGGAGGTATACGGAAGCACGATTGAAGAATTTGTTGTAGTTGGGTAAGAAGGTGGTATGTACCAGGAAAAATCAATGAGACTGTCACTGAGACAGTGAAGGCTGCGAATCCCATGGATCCTACGGATCACGACTGCTCAGGGAATTTTACTGAGTTCTGCTGGGTAATTTGATTAAAAGCCTCACATATTTAGGGAGGTAACGCCAGGCGATTTAACTGACGGTCTCCGGGCAATACGGCAGCCAAACTAACAGTTCTCTGTCTACTCTTCGCCTCACGGGCACCTCTCCCCGCCCTCGGGACCTGCCAACAGGTGCTAAACTCGAAAGTAGCGTCCCCGGGCCTTGTTCTGCCGCCTCA
>JMFS01063405.1:0-13362 GCA_000699545.1 Podiceps cristatus
TCTCTTTTAAATTTCTTGTCTTGCTAAGAGGTACACAAACAGGGTAGGTCACGTATCTGCAAACTTTGGTATTAACATAGCAAACTTTTAGGAAGGTTTCTTTTAGCTGATATTAAGGTTTTCCTGCTCTGATAACAAGCAAGCCTGAGAATTTCCTTCACTGCCTAAAGTTTATGACCCACTGAAGGGTGATACTCTTTTCAGGAGACTGCAATGGTATAAAACCAAGCTAATAACTACATTATTGTGCTAGAACTTCAAAATAGCAACAGCCATCTCTGAGATGCCATAATAATTAATTGTAGCCTTTCCTTTAGCTGAGGCAATGAGCCTGCAGAAAGCTTCCAGCAGATGTTTCACTCCTTATACAGAATAATGGGAACCATTTCTTCTCTCAGAAACAGACTGTGCAACCTTCCTGCTGTATAGCCTAGAAAAGTGCCGCACTTCTGCAGATTTACTAGCGTCTCTCATCATGGACGACACCCTTAATCTGTAGAGGTTTTTAAAACCACTCAGTTAGCAATAAAAGCAATAAAAATTATGCCCATCTGGCTCAATGAAGTTTTTGTGTGTAACTAAATCAGAATCACAACAGGTGTTTGCCACATACACAAGAGTCAGTGGAGACAGGTTGTCCTCCTCTGGTCGTCTTAAGCTGCAACTGCAATATAAATGCATACTTCTAAACTAGTTTAGCGAAGATGAGGAAATGCAGTGTAGTCACCCAAGATTCATTCCCAGGGTCTCCAGGCCCCAGAGAGCTTGTGCTGAAGCCTGTTTCACCACATCTTCATTAGTACCATTTGCAAAGGCAGCCAGGCTCGAGCTAGTTCAGGCGAAAAAAACACAAAACCATTCTGCAATCGTTTATCCTACATGCAACACTGGGTCATCAGAGCTAGGGCAACTGAGGGGCTGTTGTGGGAAGGAGATGAGAGCTTGCTTTAGTCCATGTGCTGGAGTTGCAGGATCCCGCAAAGCCCGTGGGAGTGCCACGGGAGGTCGCTAGTGTCAATCCCTGCTGAGAGTAGGTTCAGCTTTGAGGTCAGACAGTGCTGCCCAGGGCTTTAGCTTGTCTGGGCTTGAAAATCTCCAAGGACAGAGGCTGCACAACCTATCTGGGCATCGTGCTCCACTGCCCTCAGGAAAAGCCTTACATCTAGTCTGAACTACTTTTGTTTCAGCTTATGTCTGTTGTTTTTCATCCTTCCACAATGCACCACCATGAAGAGCCAGCTCTATTCTCTCAATAACCTCCTTAGGGTAGCATACGACTGCTGTTGGGGCCCCCCAAAGCCTTCTCAGGCTGAACAAGCACAGTTCCCTCCCCATAGAAGAGCATGTGGTCCAGCCCCTGGTCAGGTTAGTGGCCCTCTGCTGAACTTACTCCACTTTATCAATGCCTTTCTTGTATTGGGGGTGTGTTGTCCAAAACTCCTTTGATCTACAGGCTACCCTCCTGTTAACACAACCCAGGACAGTGCTGGCCATCTTTGCTGCCAGGGCACACTGCTGATTCATGTTCAACTTGCTAACTACCAAGATCCCGGGTCCTTTTCATGGAGAATTTTGAGAAGAACTAATAGATTTTTAGTGGGTGCCTCTTTCTAGATTTTCCAGAATTCCCTTTAGTTCCCTTAAATGTAATTTTAGGTTCCCAAAATGTTTATGGTTTCTAAGCATTAGCTTATTTAAATCTCCCCCTATTCCTCTCCTTATAGTCACCCAAAAAAACCCAAATAATGTAAAGCAGTTAAGATCAATACCAATTTCTTTTTGTTTTCAGTTCTCAACAGGATCTTTCTACTGCTGATCCTGCTCTAGCCCAGAAACTAAATCTTCTTGAACAAGAAAAGTAAATTTGTCAGTTTAAGATTGGGTCTTGAACCATCACGAGCACCTGAGCATAGATGCTTTTCAAAAGGCTCTCATAACACTTCCTGGTCATGGTGTGGTCCTGTTCAGATTTAGTTGGCTAAGCCATATACCAAAAAAGACATTAAAGTCCTTGCTGAGGGTGACTACATGTTACATTAGGAGAGATCCCTCTGGTGCGTCCCGCTTCTCTGCCTGCCTCTCCCCAGACATACTGCCAATGCACTAGGATCCCAGCAGGTGCTGGCAATACCTTAGCTGCTTTGCAGTAGAGTCAGTAAACACCATCATCTCCTCCAGGGCTCTTACCGACTTCACCACTGCTTGACACCTCCAGCATCTCATCTCTCCTAGTGTTTCATAGTCCTTCCAGTTCAACATCCCCTCGCAAAACCTCTGAGCTAGCCCCTAGTAACTCATGGCAAAAGCGGGCAATCCCTAAACAGTAAGAACACTTGCACGTTCTCACTTCTTTATATAGGAGTACCATGCTATTTTCCAAAGCCAATAAACCTGCTATATTAGTGTCCACCCCCTCACCCCAACCCCATAGCTTCACCCCTAGGAAGGTGACAGCGTGTACCAGATCTGAAATTTAATTTTGGAGGCAGCTGTCGAATATGATAAAGTCTTATGAAGCCATATAACAAATCATCAACCAAACTGGGATCTATTAGTATTAGCATATTTGATCAGATAGTAAGTCAAAATTACATGCTTTAGAAAGATATTACTGAATTTGCTACCTGCAATAAACTGTTAATTTGAATGATCTGTTCAGTGTGAAGCCCATGAATAATTCACCCCTGTGAACAACGTGAATTATCTGTTAGTAATAAACACTCATCTGGTTTAGTAGCCATGCATCTTTGTCGACACGGTTATGGACCAACTGGGTCATGCCATATTGTCTTTCCTAGCTGAGCAGAAAGGGTGCGACTCAGAAGTTAAGTTTTTGTCTGTCAGCCTTCACATTTATATTTGACACATATCAGGTACTAGGAGTATGTGGGCAATCCTCTACATTTTTTTGAACCCACACTTAGCATCATGACATGTAAATTTGTGAAGTGTTTAATATTTTTTTTTGTTAGAACAAGTCAGAGGAGGGCCACGAAGATGATCAGAGGGATAAAGCACCTCCCCCATGAGAACAGGCTGAGAGAGTTGGGACTGTTCAGCCTGGAGAAGAGAACTGGAGAAGAGAAGGCTGCAGGGAGATCTTAGAAAAGCCTCCCAGTACCTGAAAGGGGCCTACAGGAAAGCTGGGGAGGGACTTTTTAGAAGGGCATGTAGTGATAGGACAAGAGGGAATAGCTTTAAACTGAACAAGGGTAGATTTAGATTAGACATTAGGAAGAAATTCCTCGCCATGAGCGTGGGAACGCGCTGGAAGAGGCTGCCCAGAGAAGCGGTGGCTGCCCCATCCCTGGCAGTGTTCAAGGCCAGGTTGGACGGGGCCTTGAGCAGCCTGGTCTAGTGGGAGGTGTCCCTGCCCATGGCAGGGGGGTTGGAACCAGATGATCTTTAAGGTCCCTTCCAATCCAAACCATACCATTCTCTGATGCTATGACGATCATTGCTTTGGTAGTCTTAAAAATGTAATGCTTATAATCAGCTGTGAAAACAGTCATTTACTAAAGAACAGTCTTTGCTCAGAGGAAAAATTCCAATGCACTATAAATATGCTTGACTTTTTCCCATTTAACTGTTTACAGCTGTTGGGAAACCATGACTTTTCTGTGAGAATATGGCGATATTCCACTATACTCTGTGAGCTCCCAGCTTACCTAAAACAATGTAAGAGCTAGGTCCTGCATGGACCTCAACACAGAGCCCTCAGTGCCTTGGCAGTCTGAAGTGTTGCACTGGTGCAGCTCACTGGTGTTCTCATTTTAAATGAGAATCAAGATATTGTCTCAATTCCCAGTCTTTTCCCTTTGCTGTGGACCATGTTAAAGCTCAGCTGGGTTTTATTTTCTGCAATGGAAAAAATGCCAAAAGCAACATACTATTGTTAGTGGTGTGTTGAAAATGGAAATGGCCCTGTAGCCTCCTCCTACATGATCCACAACAGCAACCTCCCGTCTTACTGCTAGGAAGGATCTATTATACGTACCATACTGATTCTGAAAGGCCATGCTTAGTGAAGAACAAGCGGAGAGTTACATTGAGATGACTTATAAATGACTGTCAAGAGTGCAGGAGCGTGTAATTTAAGGGGAGTCACAAGTCCTCAGCATTTCTGAAAGTACAGTAACATGTGGCTTTTCCACACCTAAGGTGAGGGGGCATTTGACAAAGAAGGTGTCCTGGGATTACTCTCTACAGTAGCAAGGAACTGGCTGGGAGAGCCACGCTGCCATGTCGATGGACATTCTGCTGGCAAATGTGCTTTTGCCAATGTAGCATTTATTATACTTTCAGAACTAAAACCTGTCCTACCAAGGCATGTTTTTATCAGCAAAAAAGCAAACCATGCTAGGGCTTTTGCAATGGCATAAAATGTCATCTAGAGAAGTCACATCTTTAACAGATATTAAACCAGCAATGACTTCTAAGGTACACCTTTAAGGATTCATCCCATCCCTAGTCTTTCACAATGGGAACAGAAAAATCACAGGCAGCTAGGAAAACCCTTGAAAAGTCCCCCAGGCCATACAGGAGATTAAACCTCACATTTCTAAGGCAAAGAACAAAAGCAAGAGCTTTTAATACCCTTATTAAAAATATTTTACATCCTCATTTTGAACTTGAAAAAGATTTATAGTGGAAGATTTAAAGAACAACTTAGAAAATCCTCTGCATGGTACCTCTTCATGAATGAGCTATTCTCTTAGAGATGAACAACTTAACTTATCTATACAAAGAATTGAAATCTCAGTGAAGCCTTTTGGGAGTTTTTTTAACTCAGTGGCAGGAGGGCCCCTAGGTCTGCCATCATTAAAACCCGGTGAGTCACCCGATACACACCTTGCTTCTCAAATTCTTCAAAGAGATTCAGGCTGGTAATGCTTGGGCCAGTGAAGATGATGTAGTTCTTCCCAGCCGCGTTCTGACAAAGGCTTTTGGCCACCATACTGTGGAGCTGCGGTTTGTTCTTCAAAGCATCCAGCCCATCAGCACCACTCCCTTCTTTGAGATGCACATAAATCTTAAACAAGAAATGGGGAGAAAAGTCAGAAGGTTATAAGGAATCCAGAGGGAGCAGATGCAATTGTTAACATACCTGCTCAACTCAACTGGAAACAAGCTAAGAATCAAGTCAGCTGATACTTTTTATAAACTGCTAATATCTAAAGCCCCTTTCAAGGGGCTGTTGCTTTAAAACCACTGCAGGTTAGCTGGCACAGCTACCGATAAATACAGCGTCCTTTGCCTCAGCTTAAGGGCTTCCTGAGGTTCTTGTCACTGTTGTGCAGTTTGAAGATTGTTTGCTTGGCAGGAAAAGACTGAAGTCATAACTGAGATTACGTGTTGTACTGAATCTGCATAGGCTTTAATGCTGCCAGCAGAAGAAGAGGATGGGAACTTCAATTTCAAGAAAGGCCACTATACAAGATGACCAGAAGGAAATGGCCCATTAGCTTCACTGCAGTAATGTTCAGATTTATTTCTACTGGCAGCAACCAGTAGAGTATTTCTACTCGCTGCAACACAAGTGCGTGTGCACCCCCATAAATGAGAGGAGCCAGCAATACACATGCCCAACCAGCCAGAACATCTTCATCAAACTCTCCAGGCACAGCACTAATTCTTAGATCCTTTACTTAGATCATGGTTTGGAGACAACCCACCGAAACAGACTGAACCGGGGTATAGCGCAATATGCTGCTGTTAATAGGGAAATGCTTGGCTTATTTGTAGCAGGCTGCGGTAGCTTTGGGGTGTATCCTGCTACAGTGCAGTCCCCGTCACTATGCATTTCAAGAGAGCTGCCACCATCATCTGTAGTGGAGATACATGTTTGTGTTTGAGTGCAGGAACATTTATGCTTTAGTAATGTGACTATAATTAAGCAAACACAGTCCAGCTAGTATACCCACCAACTGAAAGAGCACTGAGGTAAAGCTATGCCTTCATTCCTACAAGTGATTCCTCTAGAAGAGAAGTCTTCTGCATTGTCATGCAGAGGGAGAAAGCATGTAACTCCTCCTTTGAACACAAGCCCTCGATTTTATTTCACTGACAGTATTTTACAAGCATAATTTTCATCAAAAAGTCAAACCCCTATTAAAATCAACTAGGCACCTGACCTTCATCTTGTTCTAAAAGTCAGCAATAACCTGCTGGAAAGAGAAATGAGAAGCAGCAGACACTGTGCTCAGTCACTCAGGCAGTACTGTAACACTGTGGAACTTGTAAAAATTTAGGAACACACACAAATGCAAATCTGAAAAATTTGCCCAGGCCTGCCTTTGTGACTTTGGTTCTGAAATACTCAAATCTTTTAGGAATTTCAGAAAATTTTACCCATCAGACAAAAAGCTGAAACTTACTCAGTATTCAGGGGCAAGGAAAAGGAATTTTGCCTCGTTTGTTGGAGTGATGTACCCACTTTTGTTAAACTTGCTTGAGACCTCAACCATCCAGAATATGCAGCATTGCTTTCCTGTATATGCATCTGTTTCTCTTACCAACACCCTCCTTCATAAAGGAAAGTTCATTACAATGCTCAGACAACAAAAAAGCCCACGTTTGCTGCAGTTTGCTCCCAGTAATATATATCTCAATGATCTTAGAGGGGAACAAAATTCGATTAAACAGCTTCTCCCTATTTTAGATCTCCCAGCACTAGTATTCTAGACATATTAATGTAATATTCCCTAGCAATTCATGCATTGTGGAACGGATCCCAGAGGAGATCTCTGAGAAATGAAATCTCTGAGAAATGAAACACAGTTTGTATTTTGAACTAATTGACGTGCTAAACAAAAAAGTTGGTGCAAAGACGAATACACGCTATTTCAAAAAAAAATGTACAGCACATATTAAAAGAAAGTCTTAAGTATACATTACTTATCTTTTAAAATAATATTTAAAATATCTTAAAAAAAAAAAAATCCCCTTTTTTGATAGAAACAGTTTCCAGATGAGGACAAAGGCAGGAATGTTTGTAGACTCCCTGACTATGCTCCAATCACTTTTGAAAGCTGTCAAATTTGTGCTTTCCTCAATGCTAAGGCTGAGGACTAGCTAATTATAGTAAGTCATTTAGGTTATTAATCAGGGCTCAAGAGAGCAGCTTAACAGTGGAATGCATACAAAGGGCAGATTGTTCCAAATTTACAGCAAAGGTATTTCACAATTATTGGTATTGAAATTAAGATTAGGTTACTGGTACGTCAGGACAGAGACCACACATCAAGCCCTTAAAAGCTACAGACAAGACAGTGGAGACCAAAGATGCAGACAGATTAGTCTTGACCTTGGATTAGCAGTTGAGCTGAAAACAAAGCAAGAATCTCTAAGACTAGGAAAGTGTCCTACACTTTCCCTCCTCTATTGCCGAAAATCTTAGGCAACCAAGAGTCTCTCCTGCCCCATGCTCACTTCGTGCTCCCCATAGAGCATCCCCCAAGGGATGAGTCAGTCTGCTCGTGAGCCAATTGGTTCCTCACTGTGGGCGGGTTTGGGTCTGCGTGCAGCTACTTTGAAGCGCGTGCGTACCATACAACTCTCTACCGAGATATCACTATTTTTCTATTAGGATGCAACATACTCCATAGGTTTTGTTAGCAGCGTTCCCTGTGCACCCGGCACCCTCCCTCCATGCTCCCCTCTATCTCAAGGGTCCTTGTAATTCTCATCCCTATTACTCTGTTCACTTCCCCAGTGCCCTTTACTCAAACATCCATACCCACTGCTGCACCTTCTTCCCTTCTCCTCCAATGTTACATATATCCTCCTTTTTTCTCCTTGGGCATTTCCTTGCCTAGCCAAGCACAGCCTTTGTTCTTGGCACCATTTTTCTTGTTTTGGAGAAGCATCATTCAAAGCTTTATCACGCTCAGCTCCATTGGGAAGATGGGTGATGGCAGCATAATGTTGGAAGACATAAAGGCTGCTCTGAAACAGCGGCTGGGTAGAGGCAACTGGCAAAAGCATAGCTTCAAATATCCTTGCAAGTGCCTAGGAT
This sequence comes from Podiceps cristatus, assembly GCA_000699545.1. NCBI lineage: Eukaryota > Metazoa > Chordata > Aves > Podicipediformes > Podicipedidae > Podiceps > Podiceps cristatus. Next base: position 8,018 of record JMFS01063405.1, read on the forward strand.
CCCATATGGCCTTTACTTTCCCCAACCTCTCATCCACCTTATTTCATTCTGTCTCGAATCATCAAGATTCTGCCTATTGAAGCCCACAGCATACTCTCCCCCCCTTCTGTAATGCATTAGGAGTGGTATTTAACAGCTAGCATTCTGCAGGAAAAGCACAGAATTGCCAGAAATTGGCTTTAACAGCAAAATGTCATCAGAAGTACAGGCTCGACAACTGCTGCTGGACAACAGATGGAGATGTTGGCAGCAACACACTCTGCTTCTGCAGGTGACAGTCAAAGCAATGCTTCTCGAATATCTGCAGAGATCACTTTTCCCATTTATCTTTTTCTGATCCATTTGATCTACAGCACCAAATGGGTAACTTCTATAGACGTGATGTCATCTGTCTTAGGAGGCAACTACAGACCGAAGCTCTTTGTCCTGCAGTGCTGGGACAGAAACAGCTTTCTCCAGTCATCCCTCAATTATTTGTTTCTTATCAAATAGCTACACATTGAATTCTGCCATCTATCTGCTGCAGCCCTACTGCACCAGATACTTTCAATCCAACAAGTTTGAATCCTGTGCGCACAAAACCAGCTCTCTCTTCTCACACCATTTAACTCATCCCTCAAACCCTCCCTCTGGCTTCAGTCCATTGATCAGTGGATCAATGATCAAAACCCTCCAGTTTTCAGTCCATTCTGCCTTTAGTCTCCATGCAGCATCCTAACAGTCTCTCTTCCCTTTAAAAGCCTGACAGTAAGAAAAGACCTTCACAGTCTCTGGCTCATCTTTCCTTCGACCTACACCTGCTTCTGCCTCCTCCCATCGCAAACGCAAAAGTAGGTACCAATCAATATACCTGAATGCCTTAGTAACAGGGTATGGGTGAAGACTGTGCTGAGCTCTTCTAAAACAAGAAAAGCAGTGAAAACTCTTCTGGAAAGACCATTTGCCTACACAGAGGCAATCAGAAAAGGCATCACATTTCTGAGCAGATTTCACATGTTGACAGATGAGAGGCAAGTCAATCACTTGTCATTCAGAAACTCAAACCAAGTACGTTCAGCTACAGAGACAGACTGCTAGAGGGTGCTACCAGAGGAAGGAAGATCTCAGAGTAGACATCTGTGCTACAAGCCAACAGGAATTTCCTTGCTCTGTGCTGGCATTTTACTCCATGGAAAATTCATGTGGAAGGTTCATAAGGTCTTGCTAGAAACTGGGTAAAAAACTGAGCACTTAGGAACAAAAGCTGCATCTTGACTGCACATTTAAGAGTGCCCTAGAAACTAAAATCTTGGCAATGCTGCTCATATTCAAAGCTCAGATGGCAAATTGAAAGCACTTGTGAATAGCGCATCCCAAATACTCCACATTCATACATAATTGAAGCACCCCAGGGTACAATTCTCAAATGAAAGAGAGAAGGAAAAAAAGGGCAGGGGTATTAATAAACAAGACAAAGATTTTGAAGGCTATATTGTGCAAAATATCTCACAAAGGTCAGACCCTAAACAGCTACAAAACAGAAGCCAAGTTTTAAACGACACAGTTATAAAATCAAGAGAACAAGGAACAGTACTGTCATACTTTTTGGATCATAAATAGCTATCAAAAAAATAACTTCATTTTTCTATAGACTTCACAGCCAAATACTCAACTGCTCATTCCTAGCACTGCTCTCTAGATCCTGCCTCACTCTGTCTCCCCCTCTCATTCTAATCCTCATCTCTTAACTGTTGCCATTACCATTGCTTTTGGGAGATCCTCCCCTCCAGTCCCATCCCAAACCTTCTGCAGCCCATATTCCCTTCTTCTTTAATGTCCTCTTCCCAGCCAGGTCTTAGGTCTAGCTCTTCCTCGGCAGCTGTTGGCACAACTGATGGTGCTCCTACCGAGACTGGATCTTTTCATTTGTTGAGCCTCTTCATTCTCTTGCTACTCCTCTAAAGGCTACTTTGAAAATGCATGCAAGGGACACACAACTTTCCTGTTCTGCTCCCAGCTAGCTCTTGGGCTTCCCTACGAAGTTCTTTTCTTGGTGTCCCCCTCCTTCTCCCTTTGCCTCCTATTTTGAATGATTTCAACCTGTATTAACGCACAGCTCCAGCTAACACCTTTGCGCTGAGGACTGGCAAATCCCTGTTTTGTCTGTGCATGTTCTTCAGATTTTCTAATCAGATCTTTGTAAGACTAGTAGAAAGATGATGGTAGAGTTGACAATGCAAACCCAATATGGCTTAAAATAAAGCTCCCTGTCTTCCTTCCCGTGACAATCCCTCTTCCATGTTAAATGTATCACTGAGGACACTATGACATCTTACCTGTATGGTGGACCAACAAACTGTGGATCACCAAGCACGGATTTCTCTCTGCAGCTTCTCCCAGGCCAGCCACATCTACATCAGCCCAGGACACAGTTGGCCTTCTGGGCTGTGAGCACACATTGCCGGCTCGGGGCCAGCTTTTCATCCATCCGTACCAAGTCCTTCTTGGCAGGACTGCTCTCAATCCCTTCATCCCCCAGCCTGTATCGATTCCTTTTTTAGAAAGGATGCAACCCCCACAAAGCAATTGCTAATCTATGCATTGGTGCTGCAACTCTCTTAGTGCTGTTTTGTCAGACTCCCTCTGTGTAACTGGCAGCCCAGCTCAGGTCCATGACCGAGGCCCTACTCTGATGCCACATGATTGCACAGTCTTGGCTCAGTTTTTCTGAGAAAATTACTGTTGAGATATGGGAAAGTGTGTAAGTGAGGATATGTAAGTGAGAAGGTATAAGTCATGCAAGATAAAAGTAAAAACCATCAAAAGTGCTGTGACTATTGAGAAGACACCATTTAGGTGCTCAAGGGGGAAAACACAAACAATACTTAACAAAAGTTACAAAATCTTAAGAAAAACACAGAAGATGACAATTCAGCAACATCAAGGACACGGCTCATTTCCAAGGAGCAACAAGGCTGATGACAGCCTGGCCTGTGCAGGCTCCCCAGGAGCAGGGAGTACACCGGTGCCTAGCAGTATGCTGGTCCCAGCTCGCTGCTGTCTGCAGCAGCCAGTAAACACTGCCGTACACATCCTGCTTGCAGAGGCTCTGGGCAGCCGAAAGGCACCCGAACTGAAGTGACTGGCTGTGGGAGGCTTATGCCTCCATCTTGCACTGAGATGCTAAACTTGGTAGGGAAGGGATTGTCTTTTTGTTCTGCCCACAGCACCCAGCACAAAGGGGTGGGATCTGTGAGGGACGTCCTCTGGCAAGGCTATTAAGTGAGAAGGAGAGGAGGCTCTGGAGCTTTTATCTTCCTTCCTCCTGCACTGAAGGAGAATGGCTGCAAAAGGAGACAACTACACAGGTAGTTTTATCATCAGAAACTCCAAGCACCACAGATGGGAACTAAAAAATAACCTAGACACTAGGAAAATAGACACTAGGACTGCATGTAAACTCCGGGAGATCTTTGCATTAGGACACATTTAGATGATTTTCCCATTCATCTAGAAATGTGGTAAGATTCTAAACTCCCCAGAAATGAATGGGGCTGGCCCATCACTCATCTACAAAACTATCTTTCCCCTTAATACTGGTTAGCAAGAGGATAATTGACTTTTAATTGAGACCTGAGATTCTCAGATGCTGACAATATAGAACCACAGGCATTAAAGAGCCAGAGCCTTAATGGGAGCCAGAGGGGGAATGCAGATAGGATTTTCCAGCCACTAGTGACTGACAAATGAAGGTGATCAGATTTCCTGGGATCCCCTCCCAGCAAAAGCTTGACCTTGAGAACCTCTGCAAAGCAGCCACTACATCTGTGCGTTCCAGATGCAACTGTTCCAGCAACAGAGAAATTATCAGGGCACTGTTTAAAGAAACCCAAGGGCTCAGACTAATCTCTAAAGAGAACTTAAACAGGCTGAAACACCAACATTTCTGAGCAGCTTTATTAAACAAATGCACAGATGGCTAACTCTCCTGCAATGCTGACCTTGAAAACAAAATTCACTCCAGGCTTATCTACCCCTCCCTTTCCCAATGACTGAATGCACTTAGGTGGTGTGTTGTGAAATTATAAATTCTTTGGGGCACCATCTCAGTTTCCCTGAATTCTGGAAGTAAGTTCTTATTCCATAAAATCATCAGGGTTATGAACTATCCGAGCTGACTGTACTAACCCCATTTGAAATCAAGAATGAACTGCAGCATTTACTATACAAGCATGATGATTACATTGTTTGGGGTTTTTTGTTTGTTTTTTGGGAGGTTTTTTTGCTGCAACTGAGAATTCTGCCACTGATCTGTGGAGAGACCTCAGACACCTCCCTTCACAGAGACTGCTGCTCCTCAGGGAGAGAGCCCTTTCTTACCCTGTCATGCAGGGGCCTCCCTGATCCAGGTTGCACTCTTAAATACCGCTATAATGCAAGTGGCTGATCATCCAGTAACACGGGAAGACTCAAGCTGCAGAGACACAGTCCTTTTCCTTAATCTGTTCTGACTTATTACTTCTTCAGGGTAAGCCGTGGAAGGTGGAAACTCTAATTCAGTCCCAGTACAAGGATGTAAAGGACTTCATAAATCTGAGTGACATGTTTCACAGGGACACTAGTGAAAATGAAATGCGTTATTGCCAGATAGATTCACTTCCTGCCAGTGAATAAAAGCAAGTGCACAGCCCATATAGTTGGGGTCAGGGAGGGGGTGTGAGAAGGGAAGAGTGTCCAGAATAGCCTCAGAGAACAAATTTCATCCCAAGGAATAGGAAAGCATACACACATCCATAAAGTCATCTCTTCTCTACCATGATATCACAGGTTTTTAAAGCAAATATTTAGGTTGATGAGATAATTCCATTACTGCTTATCATAGTGATTAATATTGCCTGACTGTCCCTCTGCGCTGCTCTCTACTACCCACATAGTGCCTTCCATTTTGTTGACTGATGGCTCTTGGGGTCAGGGACTGTCTTTAGGGTTATGTTTGTGCCATCGACCTATGGTTCAGGATGAGGCACTATGGGAATAGCTCGTCCTGCCTGACTCCCCATGGGGGTTCAGTACCTGGCAGCAGCTTCCTGTGCCTCCTCCTCCTCCTGCAAAATGAGCAGAAAACCTTCTTGTGCAGGAGGAGCTAAGGACTAAGCATCACTTAGTAACAGTTACTCATGGCCATGTTTATTCCTTATGAGCTACACAGGCAAAGGAAAGAGCAAGCATGATGTGTCCTAACCAGGACAAAATAACTAGCCCTGATCAGGTATGTGGGAACTCTCAGCAGTTTTTGATGAGCTCTATTGCTATATCTAAAATGAAAAAAAGAGTCTTACCAATCATATTTATGTACAAGTGTTTGT
>JMFS01063414.1:0-11116 GCA_000699545.1 Podiceps cristatus
CCCCGCTCCGGAGCTGCCGGAGCGCTGGGCGCGAACCGCTGGCCGCAAGGCTGAGGAAAATGAAAATGAAGGCACAAAGTTCCGCTGTAAGAACTCACAGATTCTTCTCATGTTTTTCATTGTTCTTTAGAACAGGCTACGGCGTGTCCTTTGGACACTCCGCTGCTGCTTTCTGCAGAGAAGGAGGCATCCCTCAGCGACGCTACCTGCTTTTTTAAAAGTGGGTCTTCTGTTATGCTACGTGAAAAAAGCAAGCGAGACTAGTTTTACTCTCAAAATACCCCTAAACTCCTTTAAGTAGTTTATAAAGAGCAGCTTACCTGCTGGAAGTCAGCGTAAATTTGCTAGCAGAACACTCCCTACTGTTGTTATTGTTGCTCGATACTCAGTAACGCGTCAGGTATATCATGAGGAAGAATTTACAGTCTAACCGTACACGTACGTGGAAGACCAACAGCAAGAAAGGAAGAACACTTAAAGAAAAGAATTATCCCTGCTGGGCACTGGGGTTTTTTGTGCATGTCTTTTAGATTTGGTCTTTTTAAAGTGGAATATCACGGGTGTTTATCTATCTGAGTAATTTATTAAAATAATTCCCAAGGAATCCTGAAGGAAGTGATTTCTTTCTTTAATTTTAAATGTGAAAATGGTAACAGTTTAAGAGAATATGTACTGAATATGTCCACAGCGACAACCGAAACAAAGTTAATATGCAGAGATATCTCTATCTGACTAAGGAAATTATTGAGCTGCGACTCCCTGAAAGGAATGCTCTTCACAAAGTGATGATTCAAAATTAGTAAAAATTTGTGAGACAGTCCTCTCTAAGGCAGCGTGGCAAGAAACAGTATTTTGCAACAAATTAAAGAAGTTGTAGCTAAACTTCTAACTTTCTAATTCTGCTTGGGAGTCTAGAAGCATTCCCATATTTCTCAATATGGTGCCTTAGTATTATGTTGTGAAAAGAAGTCCTTAAGTAATGCAAAAAGTTATTCCATTATTGCAAGCTCCTGTGGGTGTTTGGGTGAAGCAGACAACGCTTAGCAGACTGGAACAAAGAGAGAACTGTGGTATGTCACGGATGTACAGGGCACTAGTGGCTGCTCCTGGGCACAAGTGCGTGAAAAAATATAGTTAGGGAGCCTACAAAGGTGTATTTATAATCACCTTCCTATAACCGTTCTTCAGCTGCATTAAGCCAGTTGTATTTTCAGCAGAACAGAAAACCAACTCTGGTATTTTTATGTTGCGTTTTTGCCCTCAACAGAGGCCTGACCAAGTTTGTTTACTTGTGAGAAACTCTCATAATAGAAAAACTTAAGGAAACAGCTTAATAAGAAAAGCGCAATAAGAAATATATTGATCACATCACATTTACATTACATACATAAACTACCATACTAGAACTCACCTCAGGGGGGGGAAAAAAACCAAACTGCAAAATAAGAAACATGTAGGAACAGTTTAGTAGAATTTACATCCAGAAAAATCTGGTTTCAGGTTACCTGTTTCTAGATGAATATAGTCAAAAAATAGATAACCGACCAAAAAAAAAAAAAAAAAGCTAAAATTGAAATCCAAAATACAGAAATGCTTTAAGACTAAATTAAAGAGAAGTCAGAAGAACATATGACTGTCAAATAGTAGGCTAAACCAAAATGAGCTGCCTTACGGAGGTGTCTCTCCACTGCTAAAGGCTGCAGCAGTGCCAGCTTATTTCAGAACTACTCCACCATCTCCCGCAGGTGTTCAGGCTACTGGGAAATAACTCACTGCTGACTCCACACACAATACAGTGTGCAGGCCCTGTCATCTGACTTCAGTGCTGCCGAATGGAACGATTGACACGGTAACAGGTATGTTCAGGGTACAAGGACACGTCCTTCGACCTTTGAGGTGCTGTTGTACGTTTGCTGTTGTGTCACATTTCCCTTCTGCATATAAGAGTACGTCTCTGCTGAATGAGGAACTCCCAGTCTCTCGAGAAAGCTGTCTACAAACCTAGATAAATGCATACCAAAGCTTAGGCTTCTACTCTTGCAGAAAGGATGATCTCCCAGAGATCTGGAAGTTACTATTCAACTGACTTTCAATGACAATTCCAGACCTCTCTCTGCCTGGTCAAGCAGGTTTCAAAGTACAGGTTTTCTCCCTAAATACTCCACATAGTTAAATTGCTACCATTTACACCAGTGGCAATCTTTCGGCAAGCAGAGCGTATGCGTTCCTTACACCATCTTCTCATTTTGGTAGCTGCCACTTTGAGCTTGCACAATCGAATCCGTCCTTCTCCTCCCTCGATGAACCCACTCACTCAAACTACTCCACTGCACACAGTAAATCAACAGTTGCAACTAGACGGAGCCCTGGCAGCCTCTTTCTCACGGGCTTGAAGTGCTGCCCTCAGAGAACCACACTGTATGTTGTCCCACCTGCGCTTCTGCCAAAGCGTATTCGTGCTGTCCAGCCCCACATCAATGTTATGGCAGTTTTACGTAGTCCAAAACCGAAAGGCTCTGCAGGAGTAGTGGAATAGAAACGTGCCAGGAAAGATCACATCATTAACCCGATGGGCCTGAGTAGTTTTAACATGAATATGAAGGTATTCGGTATCGGTGCACAAGCATTTATCAAGTTTAGAGTACTGGCAACAACTGTTTCAACCTGCTGCTGGGAACACCAAATATATAGAATCATAGAAAAGAATAACCTGGGCTGGAAGGGACCTCTAAAGCCAATCTAGTCCAACCCCCCTGCCATGAGCAGGCCTGTCTGCAACTACATCAGGTTGCCCAGAGCCACATCCAACCTGGCCTTGAATGTTTCCAGGGATGGGGCTTCTACCAATTCTCTGGGCAACCTGTGCCAGTGCTTCACCATCCGCATTGTAAAGATCATTGTGTTCATGATCTTATTACTATTATTATTATTTTTTTATTCTAGATCATACTATTATTTCTGTCTTATCTACTAATTTTTCAGATACCAGGCTCACCAGTGAAGAGTCCCCTGGAACTCCTTGAAAACTAATTTTAAAAATCAGTGCTCTATTTGCTGACTTCAATTTATTAGCTAAATATACTATTTCTTTCATATCAAAGTTATCATCCCAAAATATATTGGCCTATATACAATGCATAATCTTACTACATTTTTGTTTTTCTACGCATTTTAGATACTCTTGAAACAAACACATGCCCACACTGAAACTAAGATAGTGTAATCAAGGACTGCTTACTGCAAATTACCCAGAACTTTCATGGAAAGATACGGAATGCACACATGCATGTGCATAGGTACCCATAGGCAGCCACATAGACAGAGGCAAAGACTGGTTATTTCCCAGTTTAAAATGAATCTACACAGTTTATCTGACCATTAAAATACGTTTGCATGGAATCACAAGAAAGATAGAGACAAGACATTTCTATCTTGGCACTTTCACTATAAGAAAAACAGACAGTGGATATGAGAAAGAACTGCATCACGCACTACATGCCTGAACTTACACCATAGCATTTAAACATAACTGTGCAGATAGACTTTTATTAATGCTGTAACTATTGGGAAAAAAATATATTTTTTAGATACAAGTATCACAGACTTTTTTCAACTAAATAGAAGTGGGACACTAAAAGAAATGCCCTTCTACTGAAATGAAAAACGTTTGCTTAATATGAAGACTTTGGTCATCAATATTTCATTACTACACATAAATTTATTGTTTGAATTGAATTCTCATTTAATCCTAATGCATGCTTTTCTGATTAAAAACCTATGTGAGCAACGGTAACAATACATATATCCGAATGAAAACCATGTGCATTCATATCAAAATAGTATTGCCAGAACTTTCAGTGCAGAAGTACTAAAACATATCCCGGGGGAAACCTGGATCAAAGCTACTCTGAAATACAATGCAGTATGAGTGGTAAAAAGAAGTCATACATTTGGCTTATATTTACAGCAGCAGCCAAGGACAATGCTCGTGTATGAAAGAGCCGGGCAGAAATTCATGGGAATAGGAAGCACTGATCTCCATGTGTATAGTTGACATGCCCCATTGTACTGTATTTAGAGCTGGAAAACATTTGCCAACATGTTACCATCAAAATGGAGGAAATACACAGAATGGCAGCAGAAATCACTGTCAATTGCAAGTAGATGACCATTTTCCAGTCTGGTTTAGGAGAGAAATATATGCTGTACGGCTTCATTAAATGGTAACTAGTGCTACCTGCAAATGGTAAATTGTAAGTAAGCACAGACTACAGTGCAAAGCGACAGAATGAAATTAAGAAATGACAAATTGAAGCCGACTGTAACAGAAAACTTGGCAGCATTGTTCCATAGTTTAATTCATCTGAGTCTGTTGGGCAAAACATAAGATCCACAAATCAGACAGCGCTAAACAGAGGATAAAGCAGCACTGTGATAAAATTAACTCGGCAATACAAAATCATTTTTATATTAGCTCTCCTGGTGCACTCTACAAGTGAGATCATCTTCCTTTGTAGGAGTTATGTTTATTGGATGCTCAGGAGAACAGAACATTTGAGCAACCAAACCCCACTATAATGCATAACAAAGAGACATGCATCATGAAGTCTGGGACTGTCAAAGCACAACATGTTACAGACTCAATTTTGTCCTTTAGAAACCAGGTTTCTTCTTCCCAGACATTACAACATACAGAAAGGAAAAAAAAAAAACCCAACAAAAAACCAAAAAAAAACCACCCCAAAACAAAAACAAAACCCAAAACTTCAATAGTAATTTGCAATAACTGATCTTATGGGTAATGTACTCCTAGTGGGAGTTCAGAATGACTTAGTGTGAAGATTTGTGGATAAGATTTTTATGCTCTGTTTACATTTTCTGTGAGCTTAAGAGAAAACAGTCTGAAATAAGCTGCAGCTAACATGCTACAGGAAATGAAGGAAGGGAACCAGACTTCTCAAAAAAGATTTACATTTATATAATGGTAATGGCTATGTTTTGGCTTAGAAAAAGGAATGCAATTGTTCTAAAATACACAAAAAAGCTGTGGACTGGTGCTTCTCCTTACTTGATGGATCATAAACCACTCCAACACTGTATATTGTATCAAAACGCTTTTTAAGAGAGCTCTTTCCTCATTGCATGGTACTTTGTTTACAGACCAAAACCTCTTGCACAAGCAAGTCCTCTCGCTGTATGGCGACCCAAGAGTTACTAAACCAGCACAACCCTCACCTATGGGTGTGAAACCCACCAGGGCATTTTCCACGGTTACAGGAGAAAGCGTTCAGTTTGTTGGTCACTGGTAATATGCTCTTCACAGTACAGCATCATCTTGAATAAAAGATGTCCACAGCACATTGCTATAAGAACCTGCACAGCTGGTTACGGCTGCTTACGGCTTTGCAAAGTTTCCATTTGTGCTGAAATAATCCATGGCAAACATCTGATCAGAATATTTTTGCTGTCCCTTTTTTTTAAGTTTCTAACAAAGAGGTTTTAGGTGCTTTTGAAATTAAAGTTTGGAGTTGAAATTACTAAAAGGAGAATGTGCTTCTTACATCCTAAGGATGTTCTAGCATGTGAACACTTCTGTGGAGAATTAATTTATTTGGCAGAGGATCTTACTAGTCCCAGAAATAAGTCTTTTTTTTTTTTTCTCTACACTAAACTATGACTATATTTGGCTAGATCATGAGCACTTTTATTTAAAAGTAAACAAACAAAACCCCTTTCGACCAAAAATTCAGCTTTGCACATGCTCAGTATGACATCAGAATTTCCATCCAGATTTTTTCCAGTAGGTCAGAAACCCATGGATCATATATGTAGGATGGTCTACGCTAGACCTCTGTCTGTTACTGGCTTAGCAGGACTTTCCTAGAAGTCCTGTTCTGAATCGCAGACACAAGGCATGAGAACTGAAAGGAAGGAGTTTGTCTCGCCTGCATTCCCAGCGTTTGCTCAAGATGATGGCAGGGCAACTGGATGAGATTCTGTGTGAAGGTGAGAGAGTAGGGATTAAAGGAAACCATAGGAGATTATAAACTAGCTTCTTGTACTTGACTTTATAAACTTCTTTGCATGTAATTTTTTTTTATATGTATGGGTAGAAATGGATGAACAAACTTGTCCAAATTAGTTTTAATTTCGGATTTCATCCATTCTTGCATGCTCAACTTCCACAGAAATCCTGTGAGACAGTTTGCACCATACATCTCTTTCTGGGCTTCTTACCAGTATTTTTGGGAAGCATGTATCAGCTATTTAGCTGAGATGAAAATAAACTGCAAAGGAATATGGTATCATAAAACTTTATTTTCAAAAAGAAAGTACTGCTAAGACAAATTTGTTTATATTGCAAAAAGCCTGAATACTAAAATGCTACATTTCATTCAATAAGGATTATTGGAACAGTTTTGTAAAATCTGTGAACTGTAATATGACTGCATGTTTTGATGCCTCCGTGTATGTCCTCTTATTCTAAATTACTTTACCACTATCACTACATTTCTGCTAACTTCCAGTGAATGCTGGGTAATTTTTTTTTCATTACCTGGATAAGAACAGGTAAAAAGATTATACCATACATTAAAACAAAACTTCTGCTGTTTCATCTTGAATTTTGATTAAAAGTTTACCCCTCTCCCTATGCAATTCTATTAAAAACATAGTTGTTTTCACTTTAAACTCAGTTAAAACGAGCAATAAAACATCCACACATCTGTTGTAAGACAGAAATATCAATCCACAGATATCCAGAAGATTCTGAATTATTCTCCAGTTCATTTTCTTCTCTAAAAGAGGATTTTTGATCATTAAAAGTAAAAATCAATTAAAAACAAAACTGGAAGTCTCTTTAAAACCAAAGTTGAACAAGTATCATGGAGTGGTTAGTCATAAATCATTCTGAAAAGTCAATGAAGCAGCAGATATATAGAATTTAAAAGCACTAAATTCTATTTATCTACATAGGTTTTCACTAGGTACAACTACTTCGTAAGTATGCAGTTTCTGTGGTTGCTCTGTAGAAAGAAAATCACAATTTTGATTTTTTTTGTCTTATATGAATTCTTATGAACAACATTTTATTTTCACAGGGTTGTATTAGTTTTTAAGATCCTACTTCAATTTGTAACTAGGCTTTACAATTATAGCAGACTAAAAGAATGTGGATGGAGTGGAGAGATAACATCTGCTAACTGATGACACGTGGGTGCTAACAGCCACTGATACTTTCCCTTTTACGCTTTCAGTCAGGCCATGAGAAGGCCCCTCTTTGACAAAGCCAAGCAACACACAACATTTGTATTCCAGAAGCATTACAAAGACTGTTATGTGAGGTTTTAATTGAGGAGTGCTTCATGGTCAGGGATGCTGTATCTCGACCGAAACGTTAAAAGGCCAAAGTTCCTTCGAGAGGATATGCCAAGGGAGCAGCTCTGCAGGGCAGTGCCCAGGCAGCAATCTATGGGATGCCAAAAGTTCTGCGGACTTCTATGAGCACCCATTGGGACAGCAAGCGCAACAGCAGCAGACAGCGGATCTTAGGCAGGAAGTTCAATTCATGGGATCACCAGCTCTGTTGGTGACTGATCATTCAGCATATTCACTAATTTTACTGATATCATCAGTATGGATGTTGTCTACTCTGATTAGGAAGGATAACTAGAGAGTCAAATTTCTTGAAGGAAATTTATCTTCTAGCCCAACAAATGCACTTATCCCAAGGAGTTATTTTAAAAGCAGTTCAGTGCCATTTATTAAATATAGTATGATCAAAAGAAAAAAACCCCTAAACAATCCAACCGCCAAACAAACAAAAAAATAGTCCCCAAACCCATAGCAAATGAGGATTTTTCCATATCACAAAACACGTTCCCAGCTGGATAAGGACTGCATTGCAGACGTACAGTTCCTATCAACAAACTGATACTTACTGACCAAAACTGAACTTCTAAGTTTAGCCTCCTTTTCCTCCCGTAATGGGCAGATGCCAAAAAAGAATGATTGACAATTGTATATTTTCCCACAAAATTCTACTATTTTGATTAAACTAAAAACATAATATACTTGCAACAAGGCTTTTGCTGCAATACTATATAACATGCATGGCTCATATTTGGAGAAACATAACACCTTTTGTTAAAACACAGTCCTTACGATTAATATATACTAACATATGCTGGCTTGCAACATTTTATTATGGTTATCTTGACTTACAGAGCTAGCAGAATCTTTTGTTTGGGAAAAAAAAAATAATTAAACAAAACAAACTCAAAAAACCCCCAAATAGGAATTCAATAAGGATGGTGGAGGTGGGAAGAATAAGACAGTTCCCCAACATTACCAAACACATACTTGGATTACTTCTTTGCCAAATCCAAAGTAAATCTTTTTTCTGTGTTTGGCGTAATGAGAACTCCCTCAAGGTATTTTGTATAATGGAATACTGTTTCTTTTGCTGCTGGGTCTGTTCAGTTTATAGAGAATCTGTTCTGAAAGAACTGCTGTGTTCCTTTTACAACTTTACACTCTGCCATTCTGTAAAACCTATCCTTCCTTCAGCTTATTAGGAGGAAAGGAGGTGGTATCTAATTCTCTCTAAGATACTCTACTGTGTTAGTTGAAATTGTTTAGTATTTAGAATTTTTCTGTAGGATGTTTACAGGATTTTGCTATAGGATGTTTATGCCATAATACTTTGGAAAAATAAGATACTGAAATCAGCACTTAGAGAAAATACTTTATAATATGATAGATATACTGTCAAGACCACGATCTGAGATTATCTGTGCCCAGGAAAATGCCACTGTCTCTAATTCAATCAATCTTTCTTGTATAGAAATTTCTAAACCAAACTCCCACTATGATTACCTGTTCAAGGTAACAAACAGAACTATAAGTATCTCTGCCTGAATATATATAGACTTATAAAAGAAAAAAGCATTCCAATTAACAGTTGTCTATATTTGTAATAAGATTTTTTTTATATGACCTTTCTCTCACTAGTTTTACCGCAATTCCTATAAATCATTTAAATATTTTTTTATTGTAGAAATATTTTACAAATGTTTTGTACTTTAAAAATAACAACAAAAAAATCTTGCTCAGTCATCCAATGTCTGTAAAAATAACCACTCCCTGCAGAATTAATTTACATAAGCAACACTGGGGGGAAACAGAGAGTGGTCATGGAAAAAGTTTTAGTCATATTCATTTATAGGTATCTGGGCAAATATTTTGAAGGATGGATCAATCTCTTCATGACAGGCCTCCAGCACAGTTCTAATCTCACAGGGGAAAATGTGTTGTTGCTATGCCGACATTCTAAAAAATACCCCTAGAAAAGGTGGGCATGCTGGAAGATTCAAAGAAGAAAAACTATGGTGGCAGCAGGTTTTACTTCAGCAGTCCTTGTCTGGCCAGTAACCCTATGGAACTGCTGCTGTGAAGAATATGAAAAAGCTCATTTTTCAATCCCCAGGAATTAGTCAGGGCGCTCTAGGGAGAAAGACTTGATATTCAGGTTTGTCCCAAGAGGCTTCTAGATTTCAAGCAGTAACGACACCACATCAAGAATCTAATCTATGTGCAAGGAGAAGGTGAATGCATAAGAAATACAAAATCAGAAGGAAAAGGTTACCTGAGAAAGTACTAAAGATAAAAATGCTATCAGTCATGAAGAGAATGTAGGAAGTTTATTTTGATTGGAAAAAATGTTGTAGAATTAAATTATTGTATACAAAGTGATATAATTTTTTAATGTATTTCATTTAATATTTTATTTATAATGCAAGAAGCATATTTTATATCTTCACTGAGTACCTGTAATCTTATCATGAGGCTGAATTCCCTCAACTGATTTTTGCAGAACCAGTTTTAAGCAGCAGTTCAGCATCTCTAAAAATGGGATGACTGGAATCAACTTAGGCTAAGTCATGCACAAACATGAACAAATTTCTAGCGAGACGTCTCAGCAATGGCCACTTGGCTATCTGTACCAATGTCTTTTCGCAGGATCCCATAAGGCATATGCCTTTAACTCATACAGGAGTAGTAGAAGTGGAGAGGGAAATTCCCCAGTTTGTTTATTCCCACTCCAATACTCAGGATTACAACAGGTGTCACCCCTGCCTAATTCAGAAGTTTGTCACAATATACATTTGCTTCTTCAAAACAAAGAGTGAATTATGTCATAATACTTAAAGAGTATTGTACTTAAAAACAAGAAAGGTGTTTAAACAACCCCAGAAACAGCAAACCAACCACACCAAAATGAATCTTACCTTTCCAATGAATAAAGAAGGAAAGTCTAGCATGGCTACCTACCTCTGAACTATTTGCTGCACACAGCCTCCCCTTATGGCTGACTGGCCTTTTCCACTGACACACGAGGAAGTCAGCATCTCATGACTACTGTAAGTTACTTTCTTTTCCTTGAATCTTCTGTTTTATGATTTAAGAATAATTTGTCTCCCTCAGCCCACCCTAGGGATATGCAATTGTTTTTCTGATGCAGTCAGCTACGTAATTATACTAGCTCACCTTTTATTAGCACCTTCAAAAAGCTGTGCCTGATTGACTAATTTCTTTGCACCGCTGTTTCCCAGCTTATTCCTCTAAGAAATACTGTATAGCTTCCTCTATTTAAGTACATATTCCAAAGAACACAATACAGAGTGAAGTGAGGAAACAGTCCCACATGTATGTAAATGTAATATAGTGTGTGGTTTTTTTTGTTTGTTTGTTTGTTTTTTTTTGTTTGTTTTTTTTTTTTTTTTTTTTTTAATTTCCCAGTGAGCTATGAGAAAAACATGCCCTAAATAATACTGCCAGCAGAATGGTATGATTGATAGTATGGTTTGATACAGGATCTGGAATATGATTTTCAAAAAATAAAATAAGCCTGATAAGTCTGATCACTAAATGTACTTTCTTCTCCTACTCCAATCACATATTGCCTGGATAGCATCCGATACATTCTGCAATAAAACAACATATAAATAAAGGTCTGGATTTTTGAAACAAGGAGCTGCAATTCTAGTCACTGGTCTGGGAGACTAAAAGCCACCAAAACCACTAAATCAAAGCAGAATCATTTCAGACGGGGGGG
>KL270636.1:769-10778 GCA_000699545.1 Podiceps cristatus
TGCTGTTGGCCCTCTTGGCCACCTGAGCACACTGCTGGCTCATGTTCAGCCAGTTGTCAACCAACACCCCCAGGTTCTTTTCAGCCAGACAAAACCATCGTTTACATTTTACCCGGAGAGCAGGGATACTTTGTTTTCTATACGCCCAAAAGACAAATGCTGTTTAGGATTATAGTAATCCCCATTGTAGTAACGCATGGACAGTGGTGGAATAAGTTCACTGAAGATACTTACAGGTTGACCTCTGCCAGCAGCCAAGTACCCACATAGCTACTTGCTCCCTCCCTCTCCATAGTGGTATGGGGAAAGAATAGAGCAGAAGTGAGAAAACTGAGGTATTGAGATAAAGACAGTTTAATAGGTGAAGGAAAGAAAGGCGGGGGGGAGCAAGTGATGCAAATGCAATCACTCACTGTCTCCCACAAGCAGAGTGGTGCCCTGACAGTCTCTGAGCAGCGGCCACTTTGGAAGATGCCTCCCCTACTTCCGCTGCCCTATTTTTTATTGCTGAGCATGGCAGTCTAGGGTATGGAATATCTCTTTGGATAATTTGAGTCATCTGTCCCAGCAGTTTCCCCTCTCAACTTCTTGTTCATTCTGAACTTGGTGCCTGAGGGAAGAGGCCTTGAACCTGTGCAAGCCCTGTTCAGCAACAGCCAAAAGTTACTGTGTTAGCAGCACTATTTTAGCCGTAAATCCAAAACACAGCGCTACAGGAACTGCTGTGAAGGCAGTTAACTCCATCCAGCCAGGCTCAGTACAATACTAGATACAAAGAAACTGCACCTGACTTGGGGAAAACTTGAGATAGAAGTAGCTGGAGGCTCAGATACTATTGAAGGGGTATGAGTTATGCTGCTGCTGTTTCGTATTTGTCCATGGCATAGGCAGCTTTTGGCAACTGTCAGTGTGCTGGGCTGGATGAACCTCTGGTCTGACTCAGCATGTTATGGTTAGTTGTTGCTTGTGTCGCCTGGTTTTAACAAAGTTTTAGAATATACACATCAGTTAAGTGCTTAAAAATACGAAAATTTTATTTATTAGGCCACTAATCCTATGTGATCTGATGGACTGAGGATTTTTTTAAGAATGAAAATCATGTTCTGAAATAATAAATGTTACTGTGTATTTACAGGAATCAGCGAATACCAGGAGTTCATCCTAGAACTCCCAACAAATTTAAGAAGTACAGCCGTAGATCCTGGGACCAGCAGATCAGGCTGTGGAAGATAGCACTGCATGCCTGGGATCCTAAGCCTGGGATCTGCAGCCAGTGTGTGTATGGGTGAATTAAGTCAGCACATCTCTTGCTTGACAGGAGGATTCAGTATTTCCTTTAGAGATTCCTAACTGGGAGCAAGAGAGAAGATCAGGCTCAGAAATGGGAGTCTCCTTGTTTTCCTTTTGAATTCTGTTACTCTTCAAGATATTCCCATTTTTTAGTTTAAATTCAGTTCCCATAAGGCATGCTAAGGAGGAAAGCATTTGGTCCGTCTGCAGTAGTACACTCCCTTCCCCTGTGTGTTTACACTGGTAAGCACAAAGTAAAATTATTTTTCTGGAAAGGAATAGGCAAAAGCAGAAATTCCATGATTACTGTTCCTTGACCTTGATAACCTTTCCCTCTTTCCTTTTTCTGATGTCAGTGGAACCATCTTCCTCCTGCAATAACAATATCTTAGAGGATTTTCGAAATGTAAGATGATTAGAGAGGGATTTCTGCGCTCTCTGCAGGAGAGTGGCAACTCTGGTGGATTCAGAGTTGGTTCAAGATGGATTTTTTTTTTTTTTAATCTTTTCAGAAATTCGAATTTCTGTAACAAAGCTAGCTCTACTAACTGATACCACCTAATACTTTACAAGGTTTGGACTAGTAAATTGGGAGAAAGAGTGGAAATCTATTAACTCTGTAACTACATTGTGTAAATAATTTTAGCTGCGTTGTAGTTGACCTACAGTGGAAGCTGCAGTTGTTTGCACTGTTTGGATGTCATATGAGATGAACTATTAATTGTTAGTGCAGCTTAACTATCTTCTGATTGTAGTGGTAAGCTAGATGGGTAGTATTTTAAATTCTTTTTTTTTTTTTTTTTCTTTTCTGTTTTCAGTAGTACAGAACCCTCAGGCAGTTCCCAAGAATGGTTCTGCAAAGATGAGGATGATTCTGGCTCCCTTGTATTTGACGGAAAGCAGAAGAAAGAGGGTGAAGATGAATGCAGGCAGACTGACTACACACCGGAGAGGTATGAGAAGACTTTTGTGGTTAACTTACTGAAATAATTCAGTATAGGTTGATGCTATCATTCTTTTTAGGAAATGTTTCATGAGGGAGTGCAGTTAATGCTCAGATTCGGAGTTTGGCACTTTTGCTGTTGAGTGTAATCCATCATTAGTACAGAGCATTGAATGTGGAAAAACTACCAGCATTACAGAATTGCATGATTAGCAGCAGGAAAAGGCAGTGTTTTCTCAGCTTCACTGTTTATAGTGGAGTATGAAGCGGAGTACTGAGGTTTCTTTAGTTACTGTTAGCAAGTGCTGAAAATAGGATTCCTTTTTCAGAAGCAAGACTGACCATCCTTAACTAACACCGTGCCTGTCTGCAGAACAGCAGGGAGGCTCACAGTGAGGCACCTCATGCGCTTCCCTGTTTACTGAGATACCTTGATCTGGGGGGATGCGTGCGGAGCTGAAAATGGTTCTGCTTCCAAGTTTCTTGCGCAATTGCGACTGGGTTCACTTTTCAAAGTACGATGGAATTGTTACCGAATTTGAGCTATTTTCTGTTTTTCTCTCTTGTGACTGAAGAATCACACCTCAAAAATTCATCCTCTGTAGCATGTGCCATTACTTTGCAGAACACTGATAAACATTTAAACACAGATTAAAAATGTTGTGTATGTAAAATCTGTGTCTTATTTTTGTAGTTCCTGTTCTCCCGATTCTTCTCCCGTATGGAAACGCAGAAAAAGAAACAATTCTGATTCCTCTGTGGTTTCCAAGAGCAAAACCCATTATGTGCATATGTACCACACACTGGAAAGGTATGAAATGATTCTTCATATGGAGATTCATTCATATTATGAACTGAGTTTTGGAATATGACTGGTATTTATCCCTCCATGTGTTAATAGCTTTACTTTTATCTAAATGTGTGTGCAATTTAATGAGGAAAGGAAATCATGCCAGAATAATTGTGGTATACGATAACAAATATTTACAGTGGTTTATTGCAGAGGCGAAGAAATTTCCGTGTCAGAAGACACAACATAGGTTATTTTTTGTGTGTGGAATTAGGTAACACTAATGTGGTGCTCCTAGTTTCTTATGGAACCTGGTTTCTGCTTCAGAGGTGGTAATTCTGAAATTGTTAGGTATCTGCCATAGTTATTTCCCGTACCTCTTACGCGCACTGCATTCTGCTTTTTGGCATGCAGAGTGTGTACAAGTTGATGAATGTTACGGTGAAGGAATGGAGCCCAATGCGCGCTCATAAGTGTGTCACTGAATATTGAAACTCGCTGCCTGTTTAATTACTGCCATGTTATGTTTGCTACAGGTATTACAGAGCAGATGTATTCATGAAGGGTTGTGAGAGAGTCTTTGTGTATTTTGATTAAGCTTTTCCTTGCCTCATGAAAGATGGTATGGAAGAAAATGCTTGTTGGAATGAGAAGGAATCGGTCACCCAGCCTGGGACTGGGACAGAGTGAGGTTAATGTTCAAAAATAGATTACAGAAGGATAGGTCTTTTTTTCAGGCTAACACCTTCTTTATTTTAAGTTGTTCGGGAATTAAACTACTCCTCCAGCAGTTGGTTTTAATGCTATTTCTTTCTTCCCCTTTTCCTCTCTGCTGCGTACGAAGTCTTACTATAAATGGGAAATGATAGGCTATGTAGAGGAGAGCATGGTTTAACTCTGTACCAAGTTTTGTGAAAACCTCAAGAAACCTGGAACAATTATTTACGTTTTTGGGGGATTTAGTAGACTTTTCATAATAACTTTAGTAAAAATGTTTATACAGGTGTGGTTTTTTTCTCTCTACTTAGCCCCCTTATTTCCAGAAGAATTAAGAGGAACTGCGATACAAAGGTCCACAGTTTCAGACCTTTTCACTTTCTTTCTAGTCTTACTGAATCAGGACATCAGGAGGCTTTTTCAAAGTGCTCAGATTGGGAAGCCTTTGGTGAAAATGACGAAGTAATGACAGTACAACATGGCATAGAAATAACAAGGTAAATATCGTAATGATTATGATGTTCTTCCTGTTTATTTCTTGTGCTGTGAAGGTGTCCTTGGCTTTTTTATCTTCTGTCCTTCACTGTTCACTACTTTTTTTTTTCCTTCTCCTTACATTTCCTCCAATGTGTGGTATGGTTGGTTATTTTTGTTCTTTGAGTTTACTTGGCTTTTTCCAGTCATGACTCTCTATCTATTGCTATGTGCTGCTTCTGCCATTTAGTAATGCTGGAAGATGCTGAGCCCCTTTCACCCTCTGTCTTACGGAAAGCAATATGGCATGCATAGAATTAGTCCCCATGGTTGTACTAGCCTCTCACTTCCTCAGCCTAGGAGCTGACAGCTTCTGCTCGGTCTCCTCAGAGATTAAGTCGTTTTGTAGCTGACAACAATGATAGTTATTTGGTTTTATGCAGTGACCCAATTCCAGCCAGTTGTTCTTCAGGATGGAACACTCAGAAACAGAAAAAAGCCAACTTCTTTCTGCCTGATAGCAAGACTTGCAGAGATACAGACTGCAGGCTGGAGAGGTACAAAACGCAGCTCGTCAACTAGGGTCTTTTTGCGTGTATTAAGTTGGAAGTATAGTTGCCTTATTGCTGTGTTTCAATGCAAGTTTTTATTATAAACATGGATTATTTTTTTTACTATTCTTAGAGATATGTTGGCCAATATTTGTATCTTGTGTGGTAAAGTTCTGTCCTTATGTTCTCATCTTATAGTCTGTGTTAGAGTAAATAGCAAGTTATAGCTGTATTTGGTATAATAAAAGTACAATAATAAAGCTACTTAAGTCTTTGGGATTTTTTTTTTTTTATTTCTAGGCTTAAACTCTGTAGCAGTATAGTGGAAGGACATCACTCAGAATACTCTGAAAGGGAATGGGGAAGTGAGAGTGCTGAAGATAGAATAATGAGGAAAAAAATTTAAATATCAAGGTAAGTTCATGCTGATTGCTTATTTTACCTGTTCTGTTTCAGTAGCCCATGTGCAATATTGTTCTACAGAATCCAATTGCTCAGTTCAAGCAGATCAGTTTCTCTTTTTATTCCGTTATTATATTAGTATTTTATCCCATCCTCTTGTATTTAATGCAGCACCTTAATTAAAAGATCTAATGCTAAAGATCTAATACTCCAGACTTAGTAAATTGAAATATTTAGCTGTTCAGCCAGAAAAACATAATGTATTTTATCTTACCACCTAAATGAAAAGTGGGAATTTTTTAAAAATTATTTCAGTAGCACCTCTTCTGCCTCTTAATACTTTTGTGATGAAGCCACAACTGACTTCCCATTTGCGGCAATAGATTTTAATGAAAATTTTCTTTTGGACTGTAGATTCCTCTGGTGCATTAATAGGATGGGTAGTATCTCGAGTCAGACAGCTTTTTTAACGCAATAGTCTATTGTGTAGTTTTCTTATTGTTGATCTACATTTAACACAGGCTCCTGAAACATTATGGACTAGGATATGTCTGTTTAACAGTAATCTTGGAATATTTTGCATAATAAAACTCAGTAAGAATGCGATACTGTGAATATGGCACACAGTTTTACATTACTTAGGTTTTGGATTCTAGCAATATGAAGAAAAGGCAGGTAGAGCTTTTTAAAAAATGTGCTAATGGCATTTTTTTCTAGTTACTTTATTGATTTTTTTAATTTAAATTCTTTGATCATGACTTTATACAGATTCACTCTTCTGAAGTGCTGATTCAATATTTGAAAATATCTAGTCTCTTTTTGTATTTAGAAGTATCGAAGAAGGAGGACTTTCTCCTGTGACAAAATGGTTTGAAGAATAGGGATATAGTCTGAGATCAGCAGATCAAGTCTTGAAAAACTGGTGCAGTCACCTAAAATCTGCACTGAAAGAGGAAGAGATTTACAATCAGCATATGTGCAATCAACATAAGGTGAAATGTGCAGGTAAAAGCAGCATGCCTCTGTCTGTCACAGTTCAGAGAGACTTTCTGGTCTTCTACATAGTTGATAGTTAACTGCTTTGCAGTTGTCTTTGTTGTAAATAAAGCTCCTATGATCACTCATTCTAATTGAAAAGCTATCTTTGTGACACGTAAAATGTAGAAAGTTAATTAAATAGCTTCTCTATGAAGCAACACATTGTATCCTGGGATGCAAAAATGAATATTTGAGCGCCACTGCCTCTAACCATGTTTTTTAGGTGTGAGGGGCTCAGACTCTTAAATGGCAGGAACCTCATCCATGGAAAGTGAATGTTGCCTGAAAACTAGATAGTGGCTTACATGGTAGAATTCCACGCTGCCCTTCTTTTTGCTAAAAGAAAATTTGTCTTATACAAGAAAAATAAATGTGGCTGATGGGAGCCCAGTTAAAAGTCTGTAAGTTCAATTGTATCTGGTTGCTTTGTGAAAAAAAAAACCTTAGTAGGACACTTAAGATATGGAAGGTATGCATTAATTAGAATTGAGAGAAAGATGCATAATGACATTTAGGTGAAAATGATACGAGAGGTTGGGAAAGATAGGCTTAGCTACTTCATCTTCTCTTTGACAAATAATTTAGCAATGCAGGATATGTATCTTTGCTCTTTCAATAACTAATGTTCTCAAAGCGCTCGTACTGTCTCTCTTTCGTATGGCAAATATGGCTTTGTCTGTTATGCTGCGCTTTAAGCTCACCCTATGCAATGCTCTGTTCCATTTACTGCTACTGTAACACTACAGCTTAAGAGAGCAAATGTTTTGCTGTTAATGGCCAGTTATGTTGTATTTGTAAAATGCTGTTATCTATCTCTTTGTTTAGGTTTCTCCAGATCTTTATGGATAGATTGTTTCTGCGAGCTCTGCCTCAAGTATAAAACTTCAGATTTCACGCAGTCTGTGCTACGATGATGATGGATGTTCCTTAAAGCTTTTGTGAGGGTGTTTCTGCTTTACCTGCATTGACGGATGACGTGCATCTTATTGTAATGGCTGCTTCAGTTGATGGACCCTGCCGTTGCCATTTGAAGATCACACTTCTTCGAGTGCACTAACGTTATGCTGGTGAATTGGTCCAATATCGAGTCAGACTGAAGAACGCCACTAAGGACTTAAACCAAGTTAAACCAAGGAGTTAAACCCTGTTTCCTCTGCTGGACCAGAATTGTACAACCAACCTGAAGAACTGCTTCAGAAGAATGTAGATAATAACCTTTCTCCGGTTGTTGAACTGCTCTTAGCTTTTGGATTGGGTGATCATCCATTTGGCTTATTTACTGTTCTCTGAGATAAGATGTATTAAGCTAGCATTTACCTAAGCCTACTGAGGGAAGAGAAGAGAAAGGAAAGGTAGATGGTTTATCAAAATCAGCTCTCTATTTAAGGGGATGAGTGATTGTTTGAACGGCAACACAGCCTAAATACCTGGATTTTACTTACATGTGTTGTTGCCTGACCCAGAAAGACAGTCTGCTGCTGAGATTATAAGAGGATGAGTTCAGTGCCTGCGGTTCCTGCAGGAATTGGAGGTGAGCAGCAGTATTTGCAGGTTTGGAGCTGCTCTTGGGCACAGGGTGTCCAGGCTTAAGGGTTGTGACAGCATTGAGATAAGCCTTCCTTTGTTTTACTCTTCCAGCGCTGTGCTCAGAAGGTCGAAGGGAGGGCTGTGGCTACAGTGGCATTTAGACCAGGTTCATGTGCCAGTTACAGAGTTTTTTTACAGGCCTTGTGGCATTGTATGCAGCAGTTACTGGGATACAAATGTCTGTTAGAGCTGGGAATTGTCTTTTTGCAGTAGTTCAGTTTGGCTCTTCACAAGGCCACTGCAGAGTCGTGGCGGTGCTAGGGATGACGCACCGCAGCCTTGCTGTGGGGCTGGCAGTGTAGCAAGGGCCAGAAGCCTGGCGTGCTGCTGAAGTGGAAATAAGCTGCTTCCCCAGAAACTAATCCCAGTCCCTTCCAAAACATGGGAGTGTTTTGGGTTGGTGTTTTGGTTTTTTTGCAGGCATGGTGTTCAGTAGTGTCCCTACACAAGGGTGGCTCAGTCACATGCCACAGAGCACGGAGTGTGTGTATACAAGAAACGCATCTGTACAGCACTTTTTAAGAAGTAATATTTAGAACCTCGTTATTCCAGTGTGCATGCTTCCATGTGATTTATGGTGATTGTAAATAAGGGAATGTGTTACATATTTAGCATTTTGTCTTTATGCAGAAGAATTAAAGGCTTTAACTTTAAAAATCCCATCAGAGTTTCATTCTAAAAGAAATAATGTGGGATCAGTAGTCATTTTGTTTGTTTTAGGGTGTTTTGCTCATTTAGTGTTTGAGTGTTGGGGGGTTTTGTTTCAGTAGTCATTTTGTTTGTTTTAGGGTATTTTGTTCATTTAGTGTTTGAGTGTTGGGGGGTTTTGTGAGGGGTTTTTTTGTTGGTTGGGGTTTGGGTTTTTTGTTGATTTGGGGAGGGAGGAGGGGTTAGTCCTTGCCAAAAGGAGGAAGGAGGACTCTTCAGAGATTAAATCAGACTCTTGTAGGGAGTCTACAGTACAGCTTGGGTTGTGTCCAACCCCTCGGTTTGTGTTTTGACATCTTGTCCTGAACTTGCGTTTAGTGCATTGTAACCTAGTAGAAGCCCAGCACCCATTCTGAGAAAGGTGTCCTCCTGGAGAGGGTGGAGCTGTTAGGTGAGAGTAAGACTTGTCATGAAATACCTACGTTCAGCTGTCAGAGCCCTTAAGCTTTTGCCTATGATGGATGGGGATTTCTGCAGGTTTATGGACACAAATCCATAGGATTTGTAACTCGGCAGTCCTTAAAAGATCTTGTATTTCTCGTTTGAAGATATTTAGACTAGAAATAGAATAACCAATCTGCCTGCAACAGTTAAATTTTGGGTAGGTTTATTTCCTTTACCCATGTTCTGTATGCTTGGAAAAGCTATACTAGCACAAGGAAAGGAACGATACTGAGCAGATGAAGTTTGAGGTCTGCTAAAGTCATTTTTTGCAGTGCTGCCTCTGGATCTAGGACCATTGTAAATTCTTCTAATTAGTAACTACCGTCACCAGTCTAAGCAGAGCAGTTAGAAGTGGAATGCAATCCACCCATCTGTTCACTTGTTTTATCTATCCAAGGCTTTTTGACATAGGAGTTTGCAACTGAGGTAAGCAAAGCTGAAGCCTGGCACTCTGCTCTCAGCCTGTGTTTGACAGCCTTCCATTAATTTTACCTATTTCAATTAAATCCACTTTGCCTAAGTCTCTGCTCAGTTCATAATTAAGCCAAAATAAACTCTGAACTTTACCAGCCAGGGTTAAATTCCTTTCAGGCAGTGGCATGTATCTTCTGTTAGCATGTTTCCACTGGGAGACTCTCCTTACAGAAGGTGCATTATCTGTGCTCGTAGAAACGGTCTTTCACTAGCAGTTCTGAAATGCCATTGGTTATGTGTACTTCTGTTTTGTTTTTAAAAACACCATTGGTTATGTGTACTTTTGTGTTGTTTTTAAAACTGCTCCTTCAAGGTCACAGTGATGAGGATATCTCCTCCTCCCCTTAAAATTCCCACTGTGGTGTGAAAGTGCTTTTCTGAAGGATTGTCTTTGCTGACAAGGACAGAAAGATGCAAGGCAGCTGCAATCCCTAAGTTGTGTTTACAGCAGGTAGTTCTGCTTGATAAACTGAATTTAACTTGTACGTGGTGTTATGCTAAAAGTACCGCGTGGCTTCCAGGCTGTCCTCTCTCTTGCTAGCTTGGGTATGTTCAGGCAAACAGGCTGGTAAGGTGGGCCCGGGTGAACCT
>KL270638.1:0-12786 GCA_000699545.1 Podiceps cristatus
TATATATATATATATAAGTCTCTTTGAAAGGAAACAGGACTTTAGGGACTAATAAAAAGAATGGCTTCTGTAAGTCACTGGTTGATTGATTAAAATGAAAGAGGAGAGGAAATGGAGTATTAGTCAATTATAGACTGACTGTGAGCCTCCAACATGAAGTCCTCTGAGAAGGTAAGCATAGTCCTACAACACTGAGCAAGGTAGTTCTAGAGAAGAGACTAACATTAATGACACTGGCAAGACCTCATAAAAAAGATCAAATACAGCGGGTTTCATCTCTTTTCAAACAAGAGGGTTTCAAACTGGAAAGTTGCAGAGAAAGTAAAAGTTGAAAAAAAGACACAATATAATCTGACTGTGAATCATTCAGTCTGGAAATTAGATCTCTAACTGTAAAAGCAGAATGGACCTTTCACCTGCAGATCTGGGAGAAAGAAATCAAACAGATAACAGGTTGGAGTGATCTAAATAATGATAGGGATAGTGTGTTTATGCTCACACTGATAAATTAAAGCAAAGCAGGCAGTGATCCTGCAGGTCAAGTGGCACAAACTGACTACTGCTCATGCTTAGGCTTAGTCCCTTCCTGGTCAGCTTCATGTTGGAAGAATCTAGTTGGAATGGTCCGAACAGAGGCAGGGAGAAAGCTAACAGTTGCCCTTTAGAGATGTAGATGTATTTTACTGGAGTCCATCATTTGGTGTTCCTGCTTGGCTTCTTTCCTTGCCTAAAATATACTTCTCTAACCACAATTTCCCCTACCCCAAAGGGAAATGCTACCTCTTTTTTTCCTCTTCCTAACTTGAATTTGCAGCACTGAAGGTGTTTCATATGCTTCACAGCAGCATCAGGTCCTTTGTAAAGTTGTTGAGCATAGTGACTGGGTGCCTGATGATGACAGATCTGTCCTGGTTGATACTTCAAACCGTGCGTGTCAGTGGGAAGATGCGGGCAGCGCGTGATGTGGAAGGTAAAAGCTAACCAGACATAAAGGTTGGAGTGAAACTGCACACAGAACCACCAGCTCTACTCTTGAGCCTGACCTCCCCCTGCTCACTCAAAGATAAACTTGCTTTTCGAAGCTAAATTCCTTGGAAAACTCCTGTTGCTCTTTAAGAGGAGAATGCTGTAGGGAAGCAACAGGAACAGATGAAAAAAAAAATGCACAAGCTTGAATCACTGTGCTGTACTGCAGCCTAAAAGGTCTCTTAAATATGTCATCCACTGCTACTACTTTTCAAAAAATCACTCAAAATAATGAGTGTAGAAGAATCTTTTTTTGAGGCCTCTGGGTGCCTGCTGCTGCACAAACACGTTTAGAGACACAGCCTGTGTCTGTACGGGCATATGGCTAATGCAAACTGGAAAGGTTTCTTGTTGCAGTGCAGTAAGTTATACTCAACACGTAATACAAATTATGTTTGTCACTTGAAAGGGAAGAAGAAAGTAACAGTTTCAGTTCTGTCTTTGTCACTCAAAAATATTGACAGCTTTAATGTTTTGTATTATCTTTAAGCAGTCATGCTGAAATTAAATGCCAAAATAAGCGATGTATTTGCCAGTTGATGTGGAGTTCTGAAACGTGCTAGTTGCCTTGTGGGAGGAGAGAGGATTTCGTCCTCAGGGAAAGGAGATTTTCTGCGCTACAGAGGTGGCTCTGTAGCACATCCTTCTCTGCCTAAACAATGTGAGTCATCTGCTCTCAGTCTGCAAATTATGGTATTGTAAAAACATGCAAAGTTCACACTAAGTTCACAGAGCTACAAAAATAAGCTGTTTCCCGAGCAATCCAGCAAGCAGAGCTCTGTGCTGGAATTCAGCAGTCCTGAATCCCACTCTTTAATGTGCTACTGATTTTTTGAGTGACTTAGGGGAACCGCATACTCTCTTAAATCTCTCTTCCTTCCTATGCCCTTGTCTTGTTAAACTCTCTGTGCACGGTGTCTCAAAGGTGAAGTCTGTGCTAGCCATCAATACTGATAATATTTTTTCCAAACTCATCATCTCTTTAAATGCTATCGTCTCTTTGGCCATGACAGATCCTAACTTGGTCTGTTCATATCCATTCTAGACACTGTCATACGATCATTTTTCCAGCTCATCAATTTGACCATATCATCCTTCTCTCCACGCTCCCAGCATGGGCTTTCACTTCCCTGCTGCATCTAATAGAGGCTCGTCTTCACTGTCAGCACTCTCCGCATGCTGTCCTCGGTCATTATCTCCAACTCAGGGACAAGAGGGAGATTCTCCTTCTGAGTGCTCAATGCTAAACATTCAGAGAACCCTTTTTTGCCTTTTCTCATGCTGCATCTAATGCTGGGGAGAAAGTTTCCTTGACACCTGCAAACTAACTCACTTTTCTCTGTTAAACTCTTCTCTTAAACAAATTGCTTTCCCCACTAGGTATTACAAAAAACAAACAAACAAAAAAAACTCAACCCAACACACAGACAAAAAAAAACAAACAAATAAACAAACAAAAAAAAAACAACAAAAAAACCTGAAAAAAACAAACCCAAACCAAACCAAACAAACAAACAAAAAAAACCAACAAAAAAACCCAACAGGTTTTCCTTGTATGCTGGTTTCGCTGCCTAGCCAACATCAGCTCATTTTCCCCTTTTGTTTCCCAGCTACCTGCTTGTCTCCTTTTTTTTTTCCCAGGCTTTTTGCCTCGATTGTAAGGTCTTTGGAACCGAGACAGCCTTTTCATCTGTACTTGCACTGTGCTTTTCTAATTCATGTGTGAAGCTCTATGGGTACTATGGCAATACGAGCAGTAAAGCACTGAATGACAACTTGGTTTAAGCATCACAGGAGAAGAACAAGGGAAGAAGGAGAGCTGAGAAATGCCGGAACAGTCTCCAGGTGTGTTCTCCTTTTTTAAGCCCATTCAGTGTGGAACTGAATTAACTAAAAACCAAAGCAACAGCAGGTCATGAGAGTTTAGAATCAGAGCTTGAACCTTTCTCTGGACTTGCTGACACCTCCTCATTGCCAGTTTCTGAAGAAGTCCAACCTTTTCCAATGCTGCAGATGTGCTTGCACAGCTGGCATGATGAGGTGGGGAATTAGGCCCATACTGTGACATATTACCAATGATTTCACTATGCTGAAGGTTTTTAAGTACATTACACTTGATTTCAGGATGTCTAGTCCAAAGCTTGACATTTACAAAGCACCAAGAACTGCTGCCAAATAAAGAGAAAACATGTGTAAATCTTACTTAGTGGAAACAAGAAGAATGATTATGTGGTGAAGGCACTGGACTGGGTTCAGGAATTAATTCAAACAATCCTCAGGAATTTGTTTTTTTCTTTCTCCTTTGCCACAGACCTTCTGCAACCACGAGCAAATTACTCATTATCTGGCTGCGAGAAAGTCAGAAATGTTCTTACAGATCTTCGTGCAGCCTGACTATTCATTCTAGTGGTCACTGTCTGCTCTACGTGCTGTGACTTACACTGTTTCTATAGGGACAGTCACCTTTGCATATCTGCCCAGCTCAGCAACTGACCACGCAGAGAAGTGTGTATTGCTGAAATAACAATGCTGTTCTAGTGCCCCATAGAAAATATTCAGTGGGAAACATAGAAATGGATTCTGAATGAAGATTTTAGCCTACTTCTGCCTGGCAGTATTCCTTATTCATGCACTGCTCTTGCTGATAGTGTCTCTATACCCTTTGGTAAGGTTTTCTGTCCCACAGAAGCTTCAAGGATTAAGCCCTGATTTTTCAACAGACCAAAGATTTTCTAAAAATATATTAGGAAGGAGTCACAGGGGACAAAGTACTTGTGTTACTATTAATGCAACAGTGTCACTGGAAGTTTTGCGAATTACAAAGTGTTGAAATGTGTGAACGCGCAACTGATTCTTTCTAACCACTTTGATATGCTTCATGCAGCCCCAAAGAACTGTGCTATAAACCTTCTGTAAGGTACTTCCTGGTGACATCAACACTCTTTTGAACCAAAATTAAATTATGCATTTATTGAAAGTTAATATCCCTGAAATTAATTCCAAAAGACAATTTAGTATACACAGTATTTCAAACAGCCATAGTAATGTCATTGCTAAAAAAACCCACCCATAAATCTATGACTGAAATATTTTTTCAGCTTCTGATTAATAAAACCTCAATCAGGAGGATTCAGCCAATATGTCCAGAATGGTAAATTCAAAGTATAATTAGTTTATTAAAGCTTCTATTCCCTTGCAATTGTCTGATAAATTTGCAACATGGAAACTTGTAACATATTTCTGCTTTTTTTTCAAAATAACACTGAGAGCTGCCATAGACAACGGACTGTCTATTATCTGTAGTGTATCTGTAGTGCACAACCACCTTCATGTTTACTATAATTAAATTTCTCAAATCTATCATTTTCTCCAGGGTTACTGTACAGCCTTCCTAATGCAGAGCTATCTGCCTTTGATCAGTAATAGAAGAGGAGTGATAGAGATTCTGCCAGGGAACAGCAACTGTCTGCAAGTCACTTGTAGATTTATTCTCTCCAAATATTGTTTGAAACTATTTTCAAAGTGGAGTCAGAAAGACCGCAAAATCCTAGACCTTGTTGCTGTTATAAAATGAACAGCACAAACAACAAGAGAGTGTCTTTCACTAGCATTAGTAAAGGAGAAATCAACACTTATGTCCCAGTTGCACCTTTGAAAATCTCTCCAAATGTCTCTACTTGATTGATTTGACTGTGCAATAATTTCTGGGGCAGGGTGGAAGAGGCAAGTTTCACAATACATTTCTTCGCCAAAGCTGGAAGGGTCTGCAGTAACCAACCTCTAGTTGTAGAAACTAGTACCAGGCAGAGTCCTCAGGGACTGATGCCTCAGATGGACACAGTATTTGGTTAAGTAATTGAAATCCTCGGAATGAGGCTCCAATTCCCGTCCTCCCATGTCTGATGTTTTCCTGTGACACAGAGGACACCGGTGTGTGCATTTGTGCCCAGGAATTCAGGCTTGGACAAGCATTAAGGCATTAGGAGGGCTTATTGTGGTACTCACAGTATACTGGTATTTTACTTCACACTAAAGGCCGAACGAGAGAAGAGGACCTTGCTCTAACATCCAGTGCTTCTCTCATGCCTCATAACAGACCTGCTGCAAACAGGTGTCTACTCATGAGGCAGCTTCCACGGCTGGAGGTCCAACTACTTCTATCAGCTTTCCGTCCCTCAGGAACTCTGCAAGGACAAGTGTCCTCCACACACCCTTGGGCATTGCAAACACCCTCAGCAGCACACAGAACTTGGCCATAGGTCCTACAGTCCCATGTTGCATGCAAATCATAGAATCATAGAATCATAGAATCACAGAATGGTTTGGGTTGGAAGGGACCCCAAGGATCACAGAGTTCCACCCCCCCTGCCACAGGCAGGGACACCAACCTCCAGGCCCGGGCCTACACGCGTCCAACCTGGCCTTGAACCCCTCCAGGCATGGGGCATCCCCCCCCTCTCTGGGCAGCCTGTTCCAGCACCTCACCACTCTCTCTGTAAAAAACTTCCCCCTAATATATCTAATTTAAACCTTCCCTCCTTCATCTTCAATCCATTCCCCCTTGTCCTGTTGTTATCTACCCTTTTAAAAAGTTGGTTCCCCTCCTGTTTGTACGCTCCCTTCAGATACTGAAAGGATTGCCTATGCTCTCCACATTAAAAAATATTTGTGCTGATGTTCTTCCAAGGATGCTCTGTTGCTCTGTGCCACCTATCACATATATAAGTATTATAAACGGGATGCTAAATTTGCTTTGAATTTACTGGAATGAATAGAAATTGTTCATGGAGTACAAGTCTATAATTATCTCATTTCCTTTTTCTTTGTACGACCTCACAGGCCCGGTTTTTCAAGACCCAGGTAATGAATTGTTGTTGAAGACTAGCTGGACTATATGAAGAGAGTTTCATTACTTCTCTTTAGCACTTTTTGACCACTTAAGCAAAACAGCTTTTTAACAACATATGTTCCTTCAGTGCTCTTTACAATGATCTTTACAGTGATCTTTACAGTGATCACCTTTTCACTACTTTAACAAAACAGCTTTTTAAGAACATATGCTCCTTCAATGATCTTTACAGGAGAGGAGATAAGCTTGAAGGGCTGTGAAAAAAAATTATGGATTTATACTTGAATATAAAGTTATGTTTAACCTAGTAACAGTTTAAAAAGAACTGGCCAGTTCAACCTGTGATTAAATTGGAAAATCTCACTTTTTTCCCTTTTCCTTTTTGCCGCTTTTAGACATGATTGTTATTATCAGGCACATGAATGAAAAGTGTTCTTCAACTGCTCAGTCTACCATTGGTGAGCTGTGCATTTACAAATATAATTACACTTCCTTGTACTGCTATTCCTCACATTAAATCAAGCTTCAAAGCTTCTCCTTCAAGAGACTGATAATTTCCCTCTCTTCTCAAGTCCTCTCAACTGTTCCTTCATGCTATGTGCTCTTTCACAGTTTCTTCCTCTACACACAGCCTGCGTTGCTTCCTTCTACCTCCCTGTACCATGGCACACTTCTTTCCTGCTCAACTTAGCTCTCTTGCTATGCCACTTTCCCACGGTCCCTCCTAAACCTGCTTTTCAAAGAGTGTAATCAATCAAATCAAAGTCTTGTAAATATAGTCTCAGGAAAAAGTAGTCTCCTCTCCCAGTCTCTGTCCGATTTGCATAAGACATGATTCTCTATTCACTGTCATCCTGTCCAAGCACTCCGCTTTCCTATCTTGTAAATCTTTTATCTGAGATCTCTCATAAAATCTTTCAGCCCAAGACCTGGGTTAAATGGCAAATGTCATGAGCAGACCCAGAATTTCAGCCTTTATCTTTATGTGATAGCCTGCTAGAAAGAGATTCCTCCTATGCCTACATAATCTAGTGAAGAGCAAACACTGTCTGTGTTCTGCTCAGCACTGGGACTGTGCAGAGCCCTCTATAAATCATCAGCACTCATACATACAGCAATCCAAACAGCGCTGGGGGCAGAGCACTGCTTTTTCCCTCAGATAAAATATCATGAAAACTCAGTGATCAAATTGAATATTAAGTGGAAAAGTCATAAAAGCCATCTTTAAACTCTTATTAAGAAATTGTGGCCACAAAAGGATAATGGAAGGAAACATCGCAGAGCTGTAATATTGGGAATTTTTTCACAATACTAAACCAAGAGGGAATTTCTTTCTAAAGAAAAGAAGATTTCTGTTTCCATAGTAACTCAGTGCTAGGGCCCCCTTACAGTCCAAATTTAGCAGAATTATATGTGCGAGTTTATTCAGCATACTACTGTGCACTTGAGGCTACGATGAAACCACTAACCTCAGTGCATTTGGGATGTCAGGTTGAATTTGAACCGGGACTGCCAATATTTTGAGCAAGTCCAAGTATAACCCTAAAAAGTAACATCATGCCTTAAAGACGAGGGAGAAATTACAGGTGATAACAGGGCATAAACTACCAGCTTGATAATGACTTGAAATATCAAAAAATGCTACGAAATGGCTTAGCATTTAAAAATGAATTATTTTTATCCCAGTCATGACATTAATTTACTTATTCCTATGAAACAAGGTACGTTAGTGATGTTTTTCCCCCCTGTACTGTATAGATTGTCAGTATGTAGGAGCTGTTCTGCCTTTATTCAGAAGAGAGGCCACGAAACCTGTCCACAGTGAGATATTTTACTGCAACTTTTTGAGCAGTTCTAAGTGATATATGAGGACACTGAGTTGAGTCTGTAGAGGAATCTCTGCACCTTACCTGGCACTGCTTTACTTGTGGTTTTGAAACAGTTAAAAACCAAACAGCCCAACCAATAAAAGTGCCACTTGCTTAACCAATGCATTTATTGTCCTTAAAAACAAATGGAGCAGGGTACGGTAGCTCTGAAATGTGTTGGTTCTGTAATCAGTGGATAGATGCTCAGCAGAGGCACAGTGAAATTCTGGTGGCAAGAAAATGACGGTAAGAACAGAGGTACTTTAATGAGGATGAGGCTTGTGAGAAAGGTGGAAAGTGCTGGTGCAGAGTTTTAACATCAAGTCCTCAAAGCACTGCTTGAGCTTGGTAATGACTATATGAGCTGTAAACTCAACATGTTTGGCTGGAACAGATAAGTGGAGACTTTCCCTGCTCTCAGCAGTACTCAACAGTGTTCTAACCACATTACATACTGACTGTGGCCAGCTCTGTGGTGTCAATGAAGTATTGAAAAAAAAAAAAAAAAAAAAAGTGGTGTCAATTTTCTCACTGTGTCAGATATTTGAGAAACCATCAGCAAACTGAGACATCTAAGTGTGGTGTGTGTCAAATACCTCTTCACACTAGAAGGAAGAAGTACTTTAAAACAGACACAGGGTTGTTGCTTTTTTACATCATCTAACTAGTTTCAGGATCAATTCTGTAAACTTCAGCTTTGCTCGACCACAGTATCATTTTGCTACACACTTTGTCCCATGCTATGATGTTTTGTCTCTGCTCCAAAGCTGATGAGGGAGAAATGACAATTATAACCTTGAATATCAAATGAGCAAAAGCCTGACTTTTCAGCTAAGGCAAAAAATTACATTAGTTATGAGTAAGCAGCTGACTTCTGGATCTATATAGTAGGAGGCAATTACATACAATAAGCCAGTGTATTAATACAAACTGTAGTTAATTCAAAGTTACAGAAAGAGCAAAATGTCTTGTGTACGTGGGTGTAATATGCCAATAAAGTGAGACCACCTACTTCATCTAGCAAGCTTTATCTTTGCTTCAGTATCAACATTTCAATTGCCTTTTGCAGGAATAAAAGGCAAGTAAACACATTTCGTATGATCGTCTTTCAAGTGATTCCTTAAAAATACTGAAAGGTCAACTAAATAAGAAACTAAAGCTCCTTTTAAGATTTTCACCTTTGTCAGAAAGACAAATTAAGGTACTTAAGCATCAGCCTTTTGGGAAACTGCTGAAGCTGGAGAGAAAACTAATTGGCTGACTATAATCTGTATATATTAAATATTAATAAAGTTAATGTTTTGTGAGGGTTAACCAGGAGTGGCTACATAGCAGC
Organism: Podiceps cristatus; assembly: GCA_000699545.1. Taxonomy (NCBI): domain Eukaryota; kingdom Metazoa; phylum Chordata; class Aves; order Podicipediformes; family Podicipedidae; genus Podiceps; species Podiceps cristatus. Next base: position 9,080 of record KL270638.1, read on the forward strand.
TAACTAAATGCTTTGTCCACAAACAACGTGCAATGTAAAATGCTGTGTCCAGCTACGCACTGGTGCAACCTCTTATAATTCTAGCCTGATGTCAGGTCCAGCGAAGGCCATAGGGATGAGGAGGACAAAAGGATACAAACTCCCGCTTTATCTGCCTCTTACCCTGCCACCAGCCCTGACTCAGTTTGTTGAACCACTCCGCTCAGGGCAATGTGAGCAGTGCTGTAGCCCCGTTGGGGGGGGGTGTGTGTGTGTTAATAATTTCCCCATGCCCAAACCAGCCCAGGGTGGCCTTTCTGCCTAATTCCCATCGCAGCTTGGAAGAGCGCAGCAGGCGTTGCAGTGCAGACCCTGTGTGCCCCTGCCTGCGTGCCTGGGAGCTAGTCCCACTCTTGGCACATAACTTACAGAGGGGCTCCAAGCCTATTTATTCTACTGCATGTAGATGTTTTGCTTTTCCTTACAGAGCAGAATGAAAGAAAAGTGTCTTGGCACTTGCTGAGGAGTTATAAGGGTCAACAATCCAGTCCCGCATTCAAAGTGTTTTGTGGGTTACAGACGATATGTATTTTGACCAGTCAATTAGTCCAGTGCAGCATTTCCACAGAAAAAACACCCTGTTTTACTGGCCTATGTATGTTCAAGATCACTTTTTGTGCTGGGAGGGAAGACATTTTTACAGAAGCACATCAGGAGAACTTGTCAGCATGTCAGCAGCATCAGTAGAGGAGCATGGACTGGTGACTGCTTCTATACTCTGGCCTGCATTCTCACAGCAAATATGTGCTTTCCAGGTGGCTCAGGCTTAAAAATATCTAAAACCATCTAAAGTTCAGGTTAATTGTGCAGTGAAAAGATTTCCTTAAAAGCAATCAATAAAAGGATTGAGTCTGATAACATAGGCTAATGTGTTTTTTATTTCTCTCTTCCCACCCAGGGTAACCAGATGCAGGGATGTTCCAGGAACCCCACAGTGCTCCAGATCCCGTTTCCTTGCAGAGGATCATCCCTGTGAAAGCAATTCTTCCAAGCCTCACACTCCAAGGCAGATGCCATCATGTTATCAGGCTACTGCTCTGTACCTCTCCGAGGCCATCACAGTCCCTGCGGGAAAAGGGGCTCTACAACGGCAGCGGTGGCAGGCAGCCGAGCATGAGATAGCCTGTCGCTGCTGAGCAGCTTGTGTAAAACAAAATAAGTATTAAGTGCACAATAAGAACGATGTTTCTAAAGGTGTTCAATGAAAGCTTTTAACAGTGCACGCCTTTTCTTTTCCATGTAGATCTGCCACTTGAATTGATGATATGGTAGCGAGTACGTGACCCAATAAATTGGACAGCCATCTGCACAGTCGTTTTAAGGAAAACCTTGTATTATTACCAGGGTGAAAACAGCAATGCAGAGTTTTCTTAGGGGAAAACCTTAAGGGCTTTTGCAGTGTTAAAGCCAATGGAATTTTGGTTGAGGGGTGAAAACCTCTTCCTGCCAGTGCCTTTGTGCCCCAAAATTGACATAAATGAACATGTAATTTTAAAAGGCTGTTTTTTTAATGTAAAAACAAAACCAAAACCATAAAAACGGGTCAGCCATTTGAAAAACAAGGTCAGAAGATACTTGCTAAAATGTGTTTTCCTTTCCACCCAATCTTGCCCCAGAATACACACAAAAGTCTTATTGGCCATTTATCTTGGATGTCCACCTTGGCCCCCTGGATATCCCCTAATAGCTCCCTCTTCTCTGGAGCAGATCTTTACTTTTTCTAATTCAGCTGCTACTGGAGCATTTACGAAACTGTTAATATTCACAGAACTCTTTCAGGAATGAGGTTACTGAGAATTTGTTCTACTTTGCTCATCTGCACTAAGCACTCGCTTCCTTTCCCCCAGTATGGCCACAGCCTAGCTGCACACTCATGCCTACCCATCGTGCTGCTAGAAATCAGAAGTTGGCATGTGCGCATGCACAGGTAGGCACCCAGTTGCAAAGTGTATTGCAAAACCAAATTGCTACCTGCACGTAAAAAACTCCCGATAGATATATATCCATTGGGTATGCCATGGGCTCCTCGGCGTGAGCAGCTGCATCCAGTGAGACTAGTGTATTTCTGTTTGGGGGGCTCTTGACAGAAGCAGATACACAGATACATTGAGCATCCAGTGTGCTCAGTGACTCTGATGCTTCAGGAAGAATCAAACCTACTGCTCCTGCATAGACCATCTGTGTGTGTATCTGTGAGCCCATGCTGAGGTAGGTAAATATGTGTTTCAAATAATTTGCCTTTCTAGGATTTTCATGAGTATTTTATAGTCCAGATTTTACTTTTAGATAATAATTAATGAGATTTTATTCACCTGTAACACAGAATCAGCTATTAACAGAGTCTAAAAAAACCCACATTTCAACAGATGAACCATCTTTAACATTGTGCAGATTTACTTTTTGCTCTGTTACACTTGCAAGAGGTCAGTGAAGTCAAAATAGTGTGATCAAAGGTTATTGGTATTACTGTGAGATTAGTTTACCCTGCATATTTTTAATAACACTGGAGGCAATGTTATCCACAAGTTATCACAGCTTCTGTAATAGAGAAAAATCAAAATTTTTCTTCGTAAATCGGCTAGAGAGAATACCAGAACTTTTCTGTGAAACTGGCACAATAAAATAAATACACATCCCAAGAAGAAGCCTATATCCAAAGTATTCTTCCAAGCTCATGAAGTCTAGGAATCTGCAAAATTTTTTATCCAGGCTTAATTTACTCTACAGTAAATGCTCTGTTTTAAACATTGCTTCATAATGGCCCTTTAAGGCCAGTAGTTTATAAGGCCATTTACTCCTTGCATGTGTTGAAGGAAGGCAGATAAGAAAGAAAAAAAAATTAAGCTGTTATTGAAGGAAAAGAAAATTACTCAAGGGGACGGTTGATATTTCTGATAAGAAAACCATAAAAGACCTTATCTCAAGAGCTTTGTTCTGATGGGGCAAAGCATTCCTAAATTATGGCTGGCTCAAATATGTTGGGGCTTTATACTCGCTTGAGACTGAATAGTAGCTGAGAAACTCAGCCTGCATGGAAAGAAATCACTTGTGCAATAACGTAGCTTTGATAAGTGAGGAAAGATGTGCCACTGAGAAGGTTGGATAAGGACACCTTCACTGTTGAGCCATCCGTTTCTCTGAAGATCCCCTCCATATGTATAGATACATACATCCCTCACAGCTACAGGATCTGGAGACCTCTCCCACCATGGAGAAAAGAAAGAAAAGGATAACACAGGTAAGAAGGCAACCCTCACCCCCTAGTTGGCATGTAGATGTAGCACAGCAAGCGAAGAGCACAACTCCAGTACCTGGAGAGTCTGGAAATCCATGACAACACATTGGTTTAATCTAGAAAGGAAACTTAGAAAATTTCCTTTTTCTAAGTGAGAATTGTAGTCAGAGGGGTGTCCAATGAATGGGTACTTTGTGAACTATGACTGCACATTTTGTGTTGTTTCATGGGACACTATGAAAGCTAAGATAGACCAAGTTCATAGAGACATTGTATGGCAAGATAAAGAAAACCCACTAATAAAAGGACTATAGATACCGAAGTAGGCAAAGGAGAAGGAGGACGTGCTTTGATTTTGCAAAAATGAGGCCCAGTTAGAATCATAGAATCATAGAATTGTCAAGGTTGGAAAAGACCCTTAAGATCATCGAGT